>NCKU01002947.1:0-16852 GCA_003675995.1 Dinothrombium tinctorium | reverse complement strand
ATCGATTTTAATAATCATGTTCATTAACTCGCACTGACAAAATGACGTAAGTGATTTTATCGATTTTAATATTAGTGCTGTTCACATCGATTAATGTTACGCACATCGAAATTATAAAATAGCGATAAAAAACAAATCAAACATTTACAGCTTTTTGGCCAGAGTAATTAGCATTCATTTTTCAAATGGTTCTTTAGTTCACTTTAAATCATGAAAAAAAAATTTCGCTTATCGATTATTAAATGAACTCTCTTGTTCATATAATCTTTCAATTTACCATACTGCCAACTGCATACTATACTGCCAACGGAAACACGGTACAAACAAAATTTTACTAATTTTTATGATTATTCGCATGTAAATTCATTAAATACAATGTTCATTTATATTTTTTGAGTCCCGATGTTTGTCTTTAAAAAATGTTTAAAAACAGCTTTTTATTAAAATTTTTAAAAAAGTTTTTAATTGTTCGAAATGTTAATAAAATCCCTCATTTTTGTTTACAAAAATCACATGATTTCTGTGTGACTTCGTGTGTATTTAAAATTTTGCACATTTGTTAAAACTGCATTTGATAGAGAGAAAACTATCTATTCGATTTAGTTTTTCGATAGGCAATTGTAAAATAATTTAGATAAAATATAATGAGCGGCACCTAAAAGCTTCGCTTCTTAAAGGAGTTCAACTGTGCATTTCAATTTACCGCTTTTTGTTGCGAACGAACGACAATCGTTTTGAAAAAATGGGTTCCCTAAAGATTAGAACAAATTACGGCGTTCACCTCAATTGTTCTCGCTTTAAAATTTTGCCGCTTCTTTGCGTCAGAAAACAGCATTCGTCGAACTTTGTCCCGCGTCATGAACCAGTTACCGAAAGCGATGTCAACAAATTGCAAACATTTGTGGAAAACGCAAGCAAACTTTTGGTTTTGACGGGTGCGGGAATTTCGACCGAAAGCGGATTGCCTGATTATCGTTCTGAAGAAGTCGGACTATACGCGCGTTCTAATCATAAACCAATGAAACTGAGCCAGTTTATGGAAAGCGAAGCGATGCGAAAAAAGTATTGGACCCGAAATTACATCGCTTTTCCACGATTAACGCGCATCGAACCGAACGCGGCTCATTTCACTCTCACCGATTGGGAACGAAAAGGAAAATTGGTCGCAATCGTCACTCAAAATGTCGATAGACTTCATCAAAAATCTGGTGCTGAAAATGTGATCGAATTGCACGGAAATGGTTATGTGGTAAAGTGTGTAAATGGCAATAGTATCAATTGCAGCTACAAAATATCTCGATATTTATTTCAACAACAATTGAACGAATTAAATGAAGATTTGTTCAACAATTTTGATACTCTTTCACTCGCTTTGAGGCCAGATATGGATGTTGATTTAAACTCAGAAATGGTTCAAAATTTTCGAGTTCCTAGCTGTCCGAATTGCGGGGGTATTCTTAAACCCGACATCGTGTTTTTTGGTGACAACGTACCGAAACATATTGTTAGTTCAGTTTATGAAAAGGTAGAACAATCCGACTCCTTGCTAGTGGTTGGATCATCTTTGAAAGTGTATTCGGCATATAGGTTTGTTGATTTTGCACATGAACGTAAAAAGAAAATTGCAATAGTAAACATCGGTCCTACTCGAGCAGATCATCTTAATGTTCTACATATATGTAAACGTTCGGGAGAAGTTTTGCCAAAGATAAAGTTGTAATAGTGGAAGTTATTCGTACAAAGTTCTATCTTCTAACATTTTATTCATTCTGATTGTTGTGAAGATTCTTTAAAAATTGTGAAAAGATTATTTAAATATTGTTAAAATGTTGAAATCATATATTAAGAAAATGTTATTTTTGGAAAAAGTTTTCTTATCAAAGAACTCGCTTTTTTAGTTCATTTTGAAAGAAGTCTTTTTCTGAATTCCTCGTCATCAGGGTATTCGCTTTTTTTCTCTTCGTTAGGCAAGTAATAACGTCCACAAAACGTAGAAAAGTACTTCCCAACTTCATAATGATTTATTGGCTGTGGACTTGGTCCAATGATCAGATTTTCTATTTAAAAAGAAGATAAAAGTTTATTGAAAACAATATTCAAAGGAAGTATTTTCAAACCTTGAGCTGCGTAACGCGTTGAACCGTCTTCAACTAATACATTATAAAATGGTTGCTTGTCTTTATTTGGTAAATTATGGACTCCCATTTGAGAAATCCAATCACGACTAGCAGCACATTTAGGATCCCATCCATAAATAACACATGAATAATTATATCTTTTGTGTTTCATTATCATTCCAACTGCAAACTTAACATCACATTTTTCTCTAGTTTTTCGAATGGGCCTGTTGTTCGCTTTTTTCTTGCCAAACATTTGCGACTCGACCGATTGTCGTAAAAACATGACAATTCCAGTTGCTGCAGGATCACGAGAGCTTATTTTATTCAGCATATCTTCAACTTCTTCTAAGTTTATATTAAGATGAATATAAACACGAGACAATAACATCCGCGATTCTACATCTTCAGGGCTTATGATCAAACTTAGCTCCAACCCATTTCTCAAACATAATAATCCATCATTTGAGTTTTCTTGTTGTCTGCCGACTTCCACCAAATTATTACACATTCTTCTGAAAACACTTGCTGGTTTTACTATCGAGTCCCAATCTGAAAATTGGCTCGAAGAAGCATTGAAATAAACTGGGAGTTGTTCCAAAAATCGTCCTCCGTCAAATACATCGATGTAGGTGTACCTCATTTGATTGTCTTTCAAACTACTCATGTAGTTAAAAAAATGATTTAGAAAGATAATGGTGGTTTCAAACTTACTCAGGAAATTGCAACCATTTGATCAAAAAATGACGAGGAAAATTTACAAGAAAAACTTTGACGCCAAGCTTTGCGGCAATTGCTTGATAAAGAATACAAAGTGAAATAGGTATTCCGGTTCTTCTTTCTATAACTTTATCGATAAAAGAATTTTCTGGTTCATAATAACGCGATGAATTTCCGAAAAATTTAAGTTGCAAAAAAAGAACGTTATTTAAACTCATTAATATCTGTTTGCAATCAAGAGGCGGAAACAATGATTCGTTGAGAGAGTTCGCTTCAGAATCCGTCAAACATACTTCGCCGTGCTTTGTGATCAATTTATTTTGAGGATATACTGCCTTCAATTCATCAATAGTTAGTTCAGCGATTAGTTTTATTTGTTGGCGAATGTATATTGGGTCAATGTAAGAATTTGGCTGAAACCAAGAAGAGAGTAAAATTGCACCTTCGATTACATCACCAGGCGCACTTTGTTGCTCTGATGACTTTGGGCTCTCTTCATGATTATTCTTTGTTTCGACTCCATTTGGGAACATCGAACACGATGATTGATTAGTGTTGCTTTGCTTTTCGAATTGAGACAAATACTGAATCCATTTATTTCTTAATTGTTGATGTTTTAAGAAACGAATAACTTTTTCGGCGTAATATTTCACAGTTAAATTCTCGTGGATTCTTCCATCGTTTAAGATACTTTCGATATGGTCTATTTGAAAATCGGAACCATATTGGCGAGTGTACTTGTTTTGAATATCTAAAAAAGGTTGAAACGAAGCCGTGCACATCTCTCCGTCGTAATAATGCTTCGCCGAAAGTAGATGCAATTGTTGTTCAATTTTTGAACCGTAAACGTGACGAAATTTGATCTCTTCTTTCCATACAATTTGGGACATTCGTTCGACAGAGAGTAGCGCATACAGTCTATGATAAAGTCGCGGCCATCTGAAAAACAAACCAACAATGAAAAGTGCTGCGATCAATTTCAAGCGAATGAGTTACGTTTGCATCATTTTAATCTTCCACAATTCTTGGTTTGAAAAGGAGCAAACAGTGGCGAAGCGTGTGTTGAGAGCAGCCAATCTGCAGCAGTCTTTGTAAGTGAGCACCGGTTGCGAGAGAATCCGAAAAAGCAATTCGAATGGTAAACACCCGAAATTCGCTTTTTCTTCATTCATTTTTCGGCTTTCCATTTTTCGCTTCACTTTTTACGGCAAACGGGGAGCGTTCACTCATTGCCTTTCACAAACAACAATCGCTGCGCACATATTTTTTGCCTCCAAGCGATAAAAAGTGACTGAGGTTCACTTTTCTCCGTGAAAAACGCAGTATTTGTATCATTAATGTCTTGATAATATTTCACTTTATCGCATATATTCGAAGATAGTGTAGCGAAGAAACAAATACGAGCCCCTAATCAAAAACATCAAGTTTCGAAAGTTAATGAAAACTTTCTTTGGAGATAAAAAGTAGAAAATAGAATATGTTTTAAGCAAATAAGTAAACAAAATGAATAAACTTGAATTTTTCAAATGAAATTCGCTAGAATTTTATGATAAAGCATTGATTCATCTTCACTAAATTAATATTAAACTGACATCTTAATTAAAATAAATTCCTATTGGAACTTTGTGTCCAAATTGAACGTTTTTCGAACAAACCATTTCTGCAGGAACATTAAAAAATCGACTACGAGTGCGCAAAAGCTGAAATGTTTTCAATTCTTAAGTAAATCGATTTTATTTTGTTAAAATCACGTAAACACTTTTTGCTTAACTTTTCTATGATTCAAAATAGTAAATTTTTGTGGAATAGATGGCAGCAGAGGATCTGTAAGTCTCATTTTAGTTACGAATGTAATTTAGTAATGCGATTGATCGGCAAGAGATGGAAGAAGGAGGCCTGTAAGTAACTAATGCCAATAATTTTGCTATCGAGTGTGTTAAAGTACTGCGCTTGAAAATCGACGGCGAATTATTGAAATGATGGAAGAAAGCGTTGCTAAGCTTATGGTGATCGCAGTGTTAATTGCAATTTATGTAATTATGGGTTTGATAACGTATTGTTTCTACGTATACGACAAGCGACAAGCACAGAGCGGCGAGTGGCGAGTGCCCGAATTGCGTTTGCATACGCTCGAGGTTTGCTTCGGATGGTTGGGCGCTTTGTGCGCCCAGCAAATCGTTCGACACAAAAACAAAAAAGCCTCGTATCAAACCGTGTTTTGGATCATTGGCGTTATTCATCTTTGCTTTCTCGTTTTATTCTTTTTGTACGCTTTCTCGCCACTCTCGTCTGCCATAAGCGACTCCTCTTAAGCCTCCGTTTTGTATTTCTCTATCTTTCTTTTTCTACTTTTCTAAAATCGTTGTAAATCTGACAGTTTTAAACCATTGTATAAAATAGTTTAAACTCGAATGTTGATGTTCTCCAACCAACTCTTACATATTTCTCACAAAGGTGATGGCTGCTATAAACATGTTCGAATAATTTTGTATGGGTTTAAACTATTAAATTAGCAGCTATTTTAAAATTTATTTGTACTTAAAAACAGATTAAATTATTCCCTGAGTAGGTAAATGCGTTAGTTCTCTCTTAAATAGTTTTTTAGTTTATCGTAAATAGTAGTGGCCACGAAATTAGCTGATATTTTGTCTATCACAAATGCGTGATTGATGCCTTTAAACGCTAAATTCACATCTGCGTTCGGAAATCGCTGCTTCATGTATTCATAATAAGATAGCGGACACCAATGATCGATGTCTCCGTACAAAAATGTTAAAGAGTCTAGATGACTTTCGATAATACGACTATCTAATTCTGTCACCTATAATGATAAAGTTCAACTTCGATTTAATAAATTTCAAGCGAATTCAGAATGACAGACCTGTTTAGCTTCATTCTGAAAAAGAGCGATCACATTTTTCACTACGCTTACATGCACCAAATTCACAGTGCCGCTGATTATATCTTCTGAGTATCTGTGAAGATGCATGCATCTCTCGAGTGCAAAGCGAATTATTGCTTCTTTCCACGAAAGCCGTAATAAGCTTAACAAGAATGTCAGAAAAAGAAGAGGGTAGTAAAAAACTGTGAACATCAGTGTCATTATTTTTGTCCTTCTCAATTCGGTGAGTTTTTCGATAACGGGAAACAAAAGAATGTTTCGAACCGCAGCTCTTCTATTGTCCAATGTCTTGAGTAATAGCAAAATCATGTACGCTCCTATCGAATGTCCAATTAGAATTATCTTTACATTTTTTGGAATATAAGTTTCTATAAACAAAAGTTTGTGTAGTATTTGTCCGTTCAAAGAAAAGTAGTCGCCTGTTAGAAACAGTAATCAATGATTAAATCAAACACAAGCGTGTTATACTCGAAGAGCTATGAGCCAAGTTGGACGGCAGGTTTACGTGCCCAGCGAAAGATATTCCAATGATTGGTATTTTTAACAGCGAATAAATGCAGGCGAGAAAAAACTTGTAGTATTCAATAATACCGGGGTTTCCTTCGAACAGTTAACATGACTGAATGCGGCAAAATGAATGAAATAAGTGTTTACCTGGAATCATTACGATCACATATTTGTGCGATGAAAGTTCGGAACGAATGTTTACTGCGTGTTTAGTGATGCGATTGTTGAGTCCGAATTGAATCACGTGAGTGGGCACCGCGTCTACTTCGACGAAACACTCTTTGAATGTTTCGTATATGTTTTCGTCCGCCATTATTTCATCAATTGCTCTCTAATTGACTGTAATCGTGTGCTCACAGAACTAGCCTCGGACCTTTGTAACGTTATAGTAACGAGCGGCACGATAGTACAGTAAACGACACAAAAAATGTGCTTTTGAGGTTACGCTTTTCCCCCGAACTCAAGGGTCTTTTTATTGCGTCACTGTAATCAGAAAACAGCTGACAGCGAACCATTCAGTTTTGTACAGTAAGAGGCAAATCAATTCCCCACCCCAAATGCGCATATGCATGCTAGAGTGGGGAATTGTTTTGCCTCTTACTGTAATATGGCAGAAATTGCTGAGCGAAAGTTAAAATCGTTTCTATTCACTTGTGGCTCAAATGGCAAGCTGTGAACGCGAGTGAAAAACTCATTGCACTTGAAAAAGAAAGTTTATTTTACGTTAGTGTTTAAAATTGGTGTTAGTATACATTATTGAAAAGGTTTACTGACTGACTGACTGACTGCTGAAAATTAGCTTATTAGATTACGTAGATTACTGAAAGGTATCTAAAGTATTATCAATTGATAAATGAAATCAAGTGGTCAGAAAAACATAATATTTCGAATTTGTGATCGTAAGAACGTGTTTCAAAAGTAAACAAATCCAAATCGGATTTTTTTGAAAGCGATTTATTAAGCTCATCAAGACAGAGGCCTTTTGATTTTGACTTACAATCATTCATTATTTTCAGTTGATCAATAACATTTAATTCAGATTACTCGAGATCTTCAATTGCTCTCGGTAGAAATTCATAATATTTCAATTAAAGTTTTCGACGAATGCTATTGTCTTTGAATATTAAATTTGGTGAAGATATTCCTTTGTTATTTACTCAGTTTTGATAACTGACTTTAAATTTTGGCATTTTTAATGAAAAAATTAATTTTTTTCCATTTTATATTTCACGTATACTACAATAAAACAAGAGAAACCGCATTCGCTCTAAATAATCATATTTATGAGGAAGTCTATTTCCGATTCATTGATAAATGAATTTCTTTTCTAACTTGATTGTTTTAATAGCTTTTGAAATATTAAAAATAGGTGAAAAAGTAACTTTCTTTTCACTTATTTTCTGAAATCACTTTCCGAGCAAAAATACATTGTTTTCAATTTAAAAGCTATTAAAAACGAACTGAGAAAAGAAAGGAATGCTGTAAAACAGCTTTTTGATTCGCAAAAATGATTTAAATCACATTTTTTAGGAAATATAATGTTTTTGTGAAGATAAATGATAAGAGTTTTTCTATTCAACATTGTAGATCTTAAAAATGTAAACGGATTTTCAAAAATTAGAGAATGACATCACTCCACATTTAGCGCATCCACTTCAAAGTTATCATTAATTTTTCTCAATTTCAACGATTTCAATGAACATAATTTAAAATCATCTGCAAGACTTTCCATTCTTTCTCTTTTCATCGAGTTTTTCATTTCAGAGATCATGTTTTTACGATTTGCTAAAGTTTTCAGATATTCGTCAAAATTGCATCTAATCGTATTTCCATATATTTCTGGGTTGTGAAATGCCCAAAGATCATCAATTGAGGATAAATCTGGCAGTTCGAACACATTTAATGAAAGCGATGATTGGATTTTTTCAAACGCTGCTTTTTCTTTTCCCTCAGTGGCCAAAGTTATTGCAATTCCTTTCTGCCCAAATCTTCCCGCTCTTCCAATTCTATGCAAATAAGTTTCTACGCTTTCAGGAACATCTAAATTAATTACTAAGTTTATATTCTCACAATCAACACCGCGGGAAATAAGATCAGTAGACACTAGCACACGATACTCAAGACTTTTGACTTTTGCCATAACAGAGAATCTTTCTTTCTGTTGCTGATCTCCAGAAATGTAAGCAGTCGGCCATCCTTCAGCTGCTAACTTTTCACACAAAATTTGAGCTCTCGCGTGGTAATTTGAGAAGATAATGCACTGTGCAAATGACACTTTGTTCAATATCAAAAACAATGGCTCTAACTTATAATCGAATGCAAGATGATTTACAGCATTGAACCTTGTAATTTGTAAATATTGTGTGACGCCGATTAAGGCAAGGTTTTCCGTATTAAGTCTAACAAAAAATGGGTCCCGACAATAACGAGATAAAAATAGTGACAATTCATTTGGATAAGTCGCACTTGTGACGATCACTTGTTTGCTTTCGGGCAGTAACGAGAAAATATCATTGATTTGCGTCTTAAAATTATCGTCCATAAGTTTATCAGCCTCATCCAACACCAAAAGTCGAACCGAAGAGGTTCTTAACAGACCATAATCTATCAGCTGCTTGACACGACCAGGCGTGCCGACTGCGATGTGACACTTCTTAAGCGAATCCTTGTCTTGCTTCACTTTAATACCACCAATAAATGTTTTGCAAGAAAAACCCTTTATTTCGGAACCGATCGCATTCAAAACTTGACCAACTTGAACGGCGATCTCACGGGTTGGTGTTAAAATCAGTGCCTGTGGAGTTTTCACGCAAATGTCAACCATTTCAAGCGCGACTACAGCGAAAATGCACGTCTTTCCGGTACCCGCTTTGGACTGAACCACCAAATCGAGTCCGCATCTTCCCAATGGAATTGCCTGCAGTTGAACGGGAGAGGGATGCAAGAGGTTGCATTTGGTGAGTCCTTTTAAAACACGCTCTTCGATCTGCATTCCTGCGAAAGTGGTTTCGTCCAGAGCGACGTCCGCCGATCGCCATGTGTCCGCACTCAAGTGATGACCGATTTTGTTTTGTGTTTCACTCATTTCACCGGAACTCGGCTCGAGAGCAGTACGTTTCTAATGATGACACTGCCGTCTTTTTCGGTGGTTTGGTTGTTTACAGTGAGTCATTCCTCTTAGACGAGAGGACGGAGAGCACACGTTTGATGCAAGCGTCGAGTGAAGCGCGGCTAACCACGCGTAATCACGTAATGCTCGCTATGGAAACCATTGTAAACAAACACGGATTCGATGCGATCAAATCGAGTGGAGGCCGTTTTTCGAACGCTTCGAATTTATTGCTTTCAATTTAATCAATTAAATGAATCGCCGTTCATTTATGAACTCCTTCCTACGTATATCTTTGCTTGTATCACTTCTTTGGAACGCAAATGAGAACTCCACCGTTTGACGAGTCCGCATTTCAATTTAAATCTGCCTTCAAATATTCTAAAATTAGCACTTCGGACGAGCTTTGCGGCGAAACGCTCGAATCAAAACAAGACACACTGCAAACTCTAATCAGAAATGGCCTCATTTTTGTGGTTTATATTCTCGTCGGACTCACTTTTCCCCTCTCAGCTTGGTTCTGCATTAAGGTTCTTTCTGCCTTTTTCTCGATCACCATTCACTTTCTCTCTTTTCACAGAGAGTGAAATCGTTGGAAAGATGTATAGTCTACCGTCTCGGCAAACGATTGCCGCTTCGTGGTCCCGGTTTCTTCTTAACCTTGCCATGTATTGACGCCATCGATTTCATCGATTTGAACTCGCTCAAGTTTAATGTCGCGGAAAAAGAACATTTACTTACATCTGACGGCTCTATAATTGAATGTAATCAATTTGAGTTCGAAATCACCGTCGATAATGTGGTGAAAAGCGTCACTCAACTCAAAGACTCGAAAAATAACGTTCAACAGTTTGTGAAAGTGTCTTTTTCGAATTTAATCGGCAGTACTCACGTCGAAGATCTCGAAAATAGACCGGACTTCATTTTCAAACGTTTCGTTGAAAACTGCAATTCGTATATAAATAATTGGGGTTGGAATCTATCTCTTGTGAACTTGTGAGTCAGCACAATTTTTACCTCTCATTTTCATTTTATCATTTCAGGCCGAAAATAACCGTAATACATAGAGCAGAACCTCGAAATCCAGTTATATCTGCATTAAAGAGTTACTTTGGTGTGAAAGACCCTAAAGATGCAGAAAAGCGCGCAGTAGAGACGAGTGTCACAATCGAATCGAGCGAAGAAATTGACGATATTACTGAGCCTCTGCAGATGATAGCTAGTAAATACTCATCTATAGGAATGCTGGGATATGATGTCGTGAATGTAGCCGTTTCTATTAAAAGCATAAATCAGACAAGTTTTTACCGATTTTCGTCAAAAACAGGTAACATTTTTTTCAAGTCTGTTCACATTATGACTTTTCTTCACAAAAGGCAAAATCATTAAAATTGGCCATACTGAAAACGACAACGTTGGAGTTCACATTATTGCTGCAACTACTGACGATTTAATGGATTTTCTGAAAAGCAACGATCCATCTAGAGTAGAAATTAAAACATCTTTATTCTAAATAAACTCTTATATCATTTATGTAAATACTAATAAAAATGCATGAAATTCAAACAAGTCTCTTTCGCATTTCTTTCAAATGCTCAAAAATGCGATCGTTTTGATCTGTTTCAATCACAGATTTATTGAGCGATGAGTTGGTGGCAAATTCGGCGGAAGCGTCTCTACCAATGAGCGAAGAGAGAAAACCGCCGTTCTTTGATTTTGACAACTGAACGCCAGAAAACGAAGTGTATGCTCTGTTGACTTGATTCGACTCGTAAATTTCGCCCTTTTCAACGAACAAATAAACTATATCTTTCACAGATAAACTTAGAATTGCACTTCCAGAAGCAGAATTGTACGAAGTCTTAGACCCTGCAAAAACCGTTGATACTGGAACTCGATTAACTCTTAGTGATATTCGCAAATCGCTCTCTAGTTTAGACATCGCACTAAAGATGAACAAATAAAGTCCTGGTTCTTCGCATTCGAACACTCCGTAAAGCGGATTAAACTTAGCCTAAGTTTTGAAAAATTGCAATAAAAGAATTTTCGTTTTTGTTGATTACATGTGCACTTTTACCTTGTTATTTGTTACCATTGCCTGAAATGATATATACGCGTCGTTCTTTCCGCCTTTAATCGCATGAAACGCAACTGGATCTTCGAGAGCATCCGTCACCGTTAAAATGTTTATTAAAATACATAATGAGGCGCGACTGATTAGAATGTACATTTTAAATATCACCAACTCAAATCTTCCCTTAAAAAGTTAAATCAATTCAGATGACTTCTTGAAAGATGAGAAAGAAAGTTTTTCGCTGCTTTATATAAGTCTACCCGCTTTAAAAAATTTAGATTATCCTTAAAAGTGACCTACGTTCAAATTGTGAAACACGCGGATATGATTTACAAAAAATGCGATGGTTCCTATTTATGACTTTATATATAGCACTGAAATCGCTATTGTGAATTCCCCGCGGTTTGAGAATTTGGGTCTCATTTCATATAGACTTTAAATGCTTACGGATTAACAAAACGGAATTCAAAATTAGTCATGCTTTGTACAAAGCAGTCCACGTCGATTAACACTTAAAAATAATCGATTTGGATGGTTGAAATGCTACTCAACAAAATTTGATTACAAATTTGGACATAAAATCATTGCGCGTTTACTTGAGACAGCTCACATCTTTTCACTAACATTATCGTTAAAACGGATCAAACATTCAATTATCCGCCGTAATCTTAATGCCTATCTGAACGTTATTCAGCTCCGAAAAGCAATCGATTATTTTCTTTATTTGGAGACGAAGCCATGTTTAGCATTATGTTAATGGCAAACAGAAGCAAATTCAATTTACAGACAAGCCGCAATCATGAAGATAAAGTTATCATTTTATGGATTAAACTGTGAAACCCAGTGTTCAAAAGGAGAAGTGGAAATGAAAAAAAAGTTGCTAAACGATGTGTTTATGACAAACTTGTAAATAAATACGAATAACTAAATTATAGGGTGTTCTTACAATCGGTTAGAATTTTCAAATAAAATTTTCATCCACTCATATATTTGCTTAATGTTAAGCAGAGGGTTTCACCAATTAATTATAAGTTAATTGAAAGTTTTTTGTATTTGTTTGAGATTTAAAATAGCAAATTGTTTGGCACAGTATTGAAAAGAAAATTTGCGCCATTGAAAGAGGCTTCACTTCATGCTGCTCTCCAATAAACTCATGTGCTTGAGCTTTTCAACACTTCACAAAAGAATTCGAGATGAATTCGCATAAAAAGAAAGTAAAAGTAAAATCAGAAATTTACAGAATAGAGGTGTGCATGCATCATGTAAAGGTACCGTGAAACCATGTCACGAGACGATAAAAGCATGAACGTGAGTGATCGTGAATAGAAATTTCCTCACAAACATACCTCAATTATAAAGGCTTATAAAGAAAAGATTCACTCATTCTTAATGAACCTATTCAATTATTGTATTTCGAAAAGTTTAGCGCTGATTTTAATTTACATTTTAAAAATTTTGGCACTTAAGTTGATTTATTCATTCAGTTATTTTAGTTAAATTGACTGAAAATAATAATCATTTAAGTGATTTCAGTTTTTTTGATTGTTAAACTAACAATGAATTTAATCTCTTTGAATTATTTTTATTCACTTTCACCTGAAAACTTTCTCTCGAACTTAAATTTTAAAGGTTTCCTATTATTGAATTCTTCAACTCACATTCGAAAATAATTTTTATTACTTGCTTATTCATTTATCGTGTTTGAGTGGTTCAATGCGATGACAGGAGTGATATTTTGAAACGAATGAAAAATAAATTCAATTTATTAACAAACACGAATGAATGTGATTAGCTTGGTTTACAAAATAGAATCGAAAATTAACGCGCTTAATTAAGATTAGAGCGCGTGATTATTACACGTGTCCGTGCAGATAAAGAACGCTTCACATTTTTATTTGCTGTTTTGATTTTTTAAAATTTAATACTAAAGTTAAATAAAGTTTTATAGTACAATTATTATATACTATGTACCAAAAGCCATTAGTAATGTATTAGTATCAAATGCTTCCGCTTTTTACTTATGACTGGAAAAAAATTTTCAATGGCATTTTTGTTTTTTCCTCCCATCAAAATTGGAATTTATCTTCAATCTCTTTGCAACGTACGCTATTTAAGTTAGCCACACTATCCATCTCATCAATTCGTTTATCGATCAATGAGTAAAATCAATTTATTGAAAATTTGTTGGAAATAATTGTTTATGTACACACAAACGAAAGAGATTTTGAATATAGGTGGAAAATAAGATGAACATCAATTTATTATTTGCAAAACTGTAAAACAATTGATTAGTGAAGAGTTACCGAGGCTTGAAATACTAAGTAAGCGGCTAAAAAGTGTTTTTACATAAGAGTGGTAATTATGAAGTACTACTTAAAAAGTATTTTTGTTAATTTTTAGTTTGTCAATGAGTGTTTCACACACAAAATTGCTAAAAATATTACAAAATTTGACTAAATTTTTCATCTAAAAAACTTAAACGAAAAATTAAAAGAAGAAAAAGTTGAAAAGCTGAAGTCTAGACAATTGTAATACATAGACGATTGTAAAACCACAGTCGATTGTTAATAAATAAGCATGAAAAAAGCGTGAGACGAGTACTCTAATAGGGCTGTCCATCCTTTAGATACGCTCGTCGAATTCGTTTCATCTTTATGCAGCTACCCCACCAGGAGCGTTTCTTGCATGTTTTTTCTTTTTTGAAGTAGAAACATTTTGTCTTCACAACGTTGAAAAACAGTTTGCCGATCAAATTCGAGGTTCCTGTATTGCTCAGCTTAAGGCAAGATCTAAACCTATGAAAGAAAAAGTTGAAAACATAATGCAATGATGAAAAATAAAATCTGCCAAGAAATGCGCGCTAATGGCAAAGATCAAAAGTCTGTGACTGGAGTCGTCACAATGATGTAGCCTAGGGCTGAAGCACAGTAACTTATGTAAGTGATAAACGTTAAAAGAGGAGGCGATGTTTGCTACTATAAAGAAATTAAAGTGGAGAGGAGACAAAAGCGATATCAATTGAATTCGGGGGAATAAAGAAATCAATGAAAGCGCAGAACGACTGCGGTATGGCAGCCAGTCCTCGGGCTGCGCTAAATGATGACTAATGCTATAAAATAAAGTAAATCTGCTTTCGCTTATGAGTGAGACTTGCACAATCTTATTCAAATCTGCTTTTGCAAACATGTCAAGAGTTCGTTTCTTCTTTAATGAGTGAAGTTAGCGGGCTTTGCTCTACTCTTGGGCGCAGTTGCCCGTGAAAATTGGATAAGAAAGTATAGATATTGATATGGATACATGCATTGAATAACCACGGCTAAAACAGATTCCAACGATTGCTGCACTCGACTAAACACTCTTCTCGAATTCCGATGATGGACACGCACATAATCAATAGTCGAACGAGGAGACAGGCTTACATCGGCCCGATAAGCGCTTTACTCTGCTGCGTAAGACGGATTTTCTGTCTGTAGCTGAGTTGTAAACAGAAGCTTCTATATATTTCATTAATTTCTCGATACATTTTTGCGATCGCATTCATGGTTCTTGTAATCTCGCGATGAAGTGAATTAATAAAATAGTTGTTATTACATAAGGATAATGCAGGGAGCGGCTTACATACGACATTTACTACGCTAATTGAGAACGAGCTTTTGAATGACACAACATAAATACCTTTCATCGCAATCACAATGACTAACAGTATGGAAACGATAATTGAAAAGATGATATTTGGATGAGAAGGGTGCGATAGTGTGTTTGCAGTGGTCGTGGTCTCTGCAGCAACGATCTGCGGCCGCATTCACTCCTAGTTCTTTGAAATTTTTCGTCTTGCTTCCTGAACCACACCAATTTGTGCCTGGGAACACAAGCAAATCCGCTCTTTTCCACCTCTTGTTTCAATGAAGATCAAATAAAATATCATTAATGAGCAGCGTGTATCGATAAGTGCACTTTGGCAATGAATACTTTTTTCTTCGAGCAATGATTAGCGAAGATGAACTCATTACTTGCAGTGCTTGTTTGAAAAAGCATGCAATGATTCTCCAATTAACTGTTGTCCAAATGATATGAAATAGGATTAGTTTGGCGCTTACCTTTGTCGAAAGCGACGTGTACTTAAATCGGATGCGCTCGTGAAGCTGACGACACTGCTCAACGATCACATCTCTCTGCTCCAGCATGGATAGATCAGGTGGAAGCTCGTTCCTCAATGTTTTTATGGTGATGCTTGAATTCGAAATGTCGCTGTTGCAAAATTGTGTGCATTAGTTTTTGACATATAGGCGGTTTCGCATACCATGTTTCATTGGTCGGATCTTTACACTCGCTAACTTCACTCACTTCAGTGGCGAACGTTTTCAGAAAATTGTCAATTGCATCTTTATCCTCGTCATAATCACAATCAACCAACTCATTGTTGACTGACCACAGTTGAATCAGTTGAGATCCATCACTAATCTAACAGATTGGTGATCATTCGATTATTAAACGAAAAACGCACGCTTTGAAATGTAAAAAGATTAAAACAAATACATTTTCACACATAATAACATTGCTGTCCAAAAAAATACATCAAATGGTTCAATTAAATATCATCAAATATATTTTCGAAACTGACACTTGAAGATTAATGATTAATGATTTTTATAGTTTTTAACCAAGTCAATCTGTTTTATGTACATGAAATTTTTGTTTAGAATCAAAGTTTATTATCATTTTTAATTCATTTAATTTTGATTTTCGCCTAAATGTAGGTGATTTCAGTAGCAATTATTATATTTTACATTTACATTTCGTTTTGTTTAGTTATAAAAAGAGAACTCGTTTGGTTTCTTAATGGACAAATGAAAGCTAAAAGATTTTTGTCAATAGAAAAATCAATGTAATTAATTTTTTACATTATTTTGCTTTTACAAAAGTTGCCGATATTTGAATGCGTGAAATTGTGAAATTAATTTATGAGCCTTGCCCAATATCTCATAGAATCTATTCGAGAGAATCTGAGTTTTAAGCATTAAAAGATAAAAGAGCGGTGGGATGGGCAAACAAAAATAATATTTAACCATTGCTTGTTCATTAACTCGAAAACCTTAGAAATTGGTGGAGTTCCTTGTTTTAAAAGATGAAATTAAAATAAACTTGCGGTGTGAATGTACAGTATCGGTCCTTGAAATCCGAACACTTATTTTTTTGCAATAACTTTTGAACAAATAAATAAAAGTTTATGATGTATGCGAGAAAGTTGTTCAATTTAAAGGGTTACATATGATAAGCAAAGTTAGAGGCCAAAAAATTTGAAATTGGGACAGTGAGCACGAGGGGCGTTTAGGGGTGATGACCTAAAATTCAAAGTGGACATAGAAAGTCCAAGCTGGTGGCAAACGATAGAAAGCATCAAAGGAACAAGAAAAGTCTATCAG
>NCKU01002946.1:0-16852 GCA_003675995.1 Dinothrombium tinctorium | reverse complement strand
AAAAAAAAAATATTTCGTATCTCGTCCTTCTGACAAAGTGTAAATAAGAAGAATCAGAATGAAGTTTTTCGTGTTTTGCTGCACAAAATTACAATTTTTCTAAGTTCCAAATCAATGCATGTATTTAATTTTTTAACGCGTTAATGTTGTTTTTAAAATAAATTATGTATGTAATTAGACTTTACATTTTCAAACCTCTTGAGACAAAGTAGTTCGATAGCTTAACATTTTCATATTTGTTTTTAAGTTCTTATATTTAGCAACGTGGATTGTTTCAAACATCCAATCAAATCTCGAGAAGGAAAAAGGCCAGACAAGCAGAAAAGATAAAATGAACAAAAACATCAAGAAAATTAAAATACAGCTTCGTTTATATTGATATGCTATCTTAGCAACAAAGAAATTCATTGAAAAAAAACTGCTTTCAAATGGCATAGATAGCAAATAAATTTGCACGAAGCTGTACAAGTATTTGAATTCTGATTATAATTTCATTGTTTCAAGAATTTTTTCATTGATAAGCATTATCCAATAATTTTATTTTTCAATCGAAATATTAAAAACAGATAAAAAACGATCATACGAGCAGTTTGTGCAAAACTACCACGAAAGGTTTTTCATAATCATTTTAACAAACAAAACGTTAAGTCCAATTTTTCTTTCCTGTACAGCCACTACCAAAAAGTTTCTTATCATTATCCATTCAAAACTTGCTTATTTCAGTATTGAATATATGAATAAGATAAGCAAATTTTTGGCAGTAACTGTATTTACTTCAAAAGAGTCTGAATTTTTCATGCGTAAATAAGATAAATCTTATTGAAATTTACACTAGGAAATAAACATTCGTGATTGCAATTTAAAAAATGGTTATGTTGCGGTTTAAAATGGTGAAGTGAGAAATGGCGATTAAAAATTAAAAAGCAAACGTGTAAATGCTTGCAAGTTGCAACCACCAAAAGCAGTTAATGATTAGTGCTTTTAAATGAGGTTAAATTAACTTCAACATTAAAGCTTAATTCAGCCGATCATTAAGGAAAAAATAAATTTAAAAAAATGGAATGAACATTTGAGCTATTTTGCATTCGTTACACAAATTTTGTCGTGCATTAAGTTAACTGTACGGTGGCCTTTTAAAGAATAAAACATTTTTCAAAATTAAATGTTGTTAAAAAGATAAAAAAGAAGAAAAGTTCTCAAATGTTTTTAAAATTCAAGTCGTAAAATAATAATTTTAGCTTAGGTTATTCGATTCTCTTGAACTGTTTACATAGTGTTAAATATCTTCAAAATAGTGCATAACCATAATTAATACTAATTTCTCTCTGTATAGCTGAAAATCTGATCGAAATGCATCGAATTTGTCTACTAAACACTTATCCAAGTTACCTTCAGGCAATCTACTATGGATCTACGAATCAACGTTTAAATCGTAAGAATTGCGACAAAAGGAAAAAAACTAAAAAGGCAAAACATATTTTTTAATCGTAATTGAATTAGCATTTAAAATCTCTACTAAAAGTGCGTTTTAAAAACACCCTCCCATTCATCGCTGTATTAGAAATTTTAACTGCTACCGCGTCTGCCAAATTCATAAAAATGGGATCTAGAGTGGAATGCTTTAAGTCCCGAGCCTATCTTCAACAGTGAATTGAGCTAACTTTTCCATTTATTTCAGAAAAAAAAGATCAAACAGATGTAAACAAGCAAAAAAATGTGTTTACGTGCAGGTAGAATTCTAAATGCGCAGTGATTGCTCTTTGAAGCTCTGTAATTATTTTCGCTGCGCTTTTCACACAAATGAAATTATCAAAGCATTGAAACTGATTGAATTCTTGTTGCAAATAAAATTTAGCGGCGTTGAAAAACTTTAAAAGAGCAAATTTTTTAGAAACAAGCCTCATTTATCACTAACTTAATTATCATAGCTTCCGCGTTTTTCAAACTTCGCAATAATCTCTTAATTTTACGCTTATTTATTCAAATTTCGATTAATTAAAAGGTAAGAAGTTGAAAGTTATGACGATAAGAGAAATCACATTTAAAAATAGACTCGAAAGCTTGATTTATGAATTCTTAGCGGACAAATGAAGGTTACGATTGTAAAAAATATTTATTTTCTTTCACTCAATTTCGGAGAAAGTTTTTTTTAAACACCCTTTACTTCAAAAACGCCTCTAAAAAACAAATGCGATTGCATTGTTTGAGCAGAAAACATAGCACAAAGCTGTCTAAAAGTTTGCAGTTCTCTCCGATAAAGTTTTGCTCGCTTTTCAATTACTTATTACTTCTTTTAGTCGCACAATCAATTGTGTTCATTGCTCTTAACTCAAAGACACAAAAGCAATCGCTGAAAAATGCTACTTTTCAATCAAAAGCTGCGATCAAAAGCATTCGAAACAAGTTGAGAAGAAAGAGAAGCGAATTGAGAACGAGAACTAAAGTGCGTTAAAGTGTGCATCGAGCGAAGTTTGACAGCAGCGAGCAACAAAACGCATACTCACAGCAGTAAACTTTTGATTCTCGGCATATTCTTTGTAGTTGTCACTGGCTTTGTCTCGATTCGAAGACATGGTTCGAGAGACGCAACAATTGAAAGAACGATAACACACGAATTGCTACGCGTGATGCGAGTGATGTAGAGTCAAGCGCTGCGCCCAATTTATAGACGGCGATAAGCTGATTGAATGCGAACGCCGCGTTTCCAGTTTAGTGTTCACGTCGAGGCGCGTCTCTCGACGAGCGTCCGGAGCGAACGCCGCTGCTTGGCGGCCACTGTCAGACTCGAAACAGGGAAATGCGCGCCGCAATTCGGGCTTTTTCGCTATCGAACGCGTCGACGTGTAAACACGGGGCGAACGCAGCGATCTCTGAAAAGACCGCCAATTGAAAAAATGTCCGAGAAGCGAAGTGTGGTGCTTGTGACCGGCGGCAGCGGTCTCGTCGGCAAAGCGATCAAAAGTGTGGTCGAGCAGCAAAGCGCCGAATACGGCGACCACTCTTTCGTGTTTCTTTCGTCTAAAGATGCGAACTTAGTCGACTTCAACGAAACGAAGCGTGTGTTCGAAAAATATTCGCCGTCGGCGGTCATTCATTTAGCAGCAATGGTCGGCGGTCTGTTCAGGAATTTAGACAACAATTTAGCCTTCTTTCGCACCAATATGCAAATCAATGACAACGTTTTGCGAATGTGTCACGAGCTTAACGTGCGAAAGTGTGTCTCCTGTTTGAGCACTTGCATTTTTCCGGATAAAACCACGTATCCGATCGACGAAACGATGGTAATTAAGCGCTTGAATATATCTGCAAAACACTAGTTTTCTAAGACTGTTTTCTCTCAATGTTTGAATGCAGTTTTTGTCACTTTTTGGTGAAGGGGAAATACAGGCTTTTCGCTTCTTTCCACTTCCATCCGTTAAGGTCAACTAAACGCAATTACCTAATTTTTTCAGGTGCATTTAGGACCTCCTCACGATTCTAACTTTGGCTATTCGTATGCAAAGCGTATGATCGACGTTTTAAACAAAGCATACACTAATCAATACAAAGGCAAATCTGACGAGCTCACTCCTGTTTTCACTTCCGTGATTCCCACTAATGTTTATGGTCCTCACGATAATTTTAATTTGCACGATTCTCACGTTATTCCTGGTCTCATGCATAAGGCTTATTTGTCCGCAAAAGAAGCAAAAGAAAAAAGTAAGAACTTGAAATGTAAACAAGTTTTTTTTAAGATGAATTTCATCTCAGATTTAGAATCTGCTCAATTAACGGTCTATGGAACGGGTAAACCTCGAAGACAATTTATATACTCAATTGATTTGGCGCGCCTTATTTTATGGGTTCTGTTTAATTATAATGAAGTTGATCCCATTATTCTCAGTGTAGATGAAAAGGACGAAATAAGCATAGCCGAAGCATCTAAACTTATTGCAAATTCCTTTTCTCGACGTTTCAATGTGAAATTCGAAATTGTAGAAGATACAAAGATGGCTGACGGTCAATTCAAAAAAACAGCCAGCAACAAGAAGTTACGAACTTATTTGCCTGATTTTAAATTTACTCCGATTGACGAAGGAGTCGACAGCACTATTGAATGGTTCTGTGCTAACTACGATACATGTAGAAAATGATAAAATAATTTTTTAATTTTTCGCCTTCAATTATTTATTTTTATTGATTCTGACGCAATTACTTGAATAAGGAAATTTTTTCACAGTTATTTACTGAAGCAGATATTCTGATATTTTCTTCCCGAAAAAAAAATCTATAAAATTGTTACAATGCAAAGAATTTTTATTAGATTTGTATTTGTACACAAACTCATTTATATGTCTAAAAATCACTTCTTAAAACTTTTAATTTGTTGATCTAGCAAATTAACTTTTGATGAGTAGAACTTACGTTGTTACCACAGGAATCGAGATAAAAATTGTGAAAGAAGAATAGAATTTTATCTCTTATTATTTAATGATTTGGACCAGCATGCTAGTCCGATATATTTGTTTTTCTCTTTATATTTAAATATAAGGCACAAAGTGAACGTTACTTAAGTAACGGGAGTCAATTGTTCTGTAATTATAAAAAATTAATCAAATTGATAAAATTATGGTGACTCAAACAAAATCCTGTCTCCATTAATTTTTGTAATGATAAATATGTTTAATTTGCAATTGAATAGATTAAAAAAGGGCTTATCCAACAATAAGTATTTACATTGTCGGATACACCCTTTCTTAACAAATCTATTCAATTGTTGATTGAGGTTTTGTGTGAATCTAAAAGCAATCGCAAAATCTACTTTATTCTCTCAATGTTTCAGTAAATTAATCGATTAATTTTGTGATTAAATTGAAAGTTACATTTGCAAAATCGATTTTATTGGTAAAAGTCTCTGACAACTTCAATAAAGCAGAAGGAAACATAATCGATAAATACAAATTAGGATTTTAAATGACATAGGACGAAATGAAATGCAAGATTTCAAATGTTTCCGTAAATTTATTTAAGCAAAATATACATGAATACTAATGAATGAACTAATTAGGAAAATTTATCGGATGAAACACCGTAGAAACATTCGAATGACGCTTTCGATGATTCGTTCTCAATGAGCAAATTTTCAGTTAAAATACATTTTTCAAAGAGAATATTGCAAATAACGATGTGTGCGATGGAAATGAGAGAAATGCAAAGAAATTCGACGAAAAGGTGAAATTCTGCAAAGAAAAGCTGCTATCTGTTTTTAGCAAACACACTGTCTTCAAGAAATCGACTGCAATCGCGGAAAAGTACTTACATTTGTACTTACTTTTTGACAGCTTTTAATTGATTAGTGATTAATTTTGAAAACCAAAGGAAACAATTATACAGCAAAAGACAAAATCAATTACAAAATGATGCGTTCAGTGTTTTGTTCGGTAAAAACTAGATTAACAACAAACACTCTCTGTTTTCTTGTTACACATAGAAATCGAGATAATTTTGACCCTACCTTGTGATAATCTCGATCCTCACAACGAAGAATCTATTGACTGTATTCAAGAAAATTTTAACCCAAATTTGTTCTAATTATAAAGCTAAATATACGAATTACTTACCGCTTCGAAACGGTAATTTTTGTCCCCGTTTTGTTTAAATCTGGTTACAAGTAAATTTTAAATTACAAAATGAATCAAAAACTTGATATGAAATACAACTGTCACTTATCTGAACTCTTGTTTTAAAACGAAACGAATTTTGAGCTCGATTTCTACTTGATTTACTATTTAAATAAACGATTAAAATTTGGTGAAATAGCATTCGATTAAAGTTACAAATTAAATTTTATTTTGTCGCACTTATCTCGTTATAAATCAGTAAGCCGGACGAAACGTGGGTTGGAATGAGGGTGGGTGATTGGGCAAGCCATGTATTCCCGGTGGCACACCTTGTGGAAGAGGCGGTGGTGGCGGTAGATTTGGAGTCGAGTAAAGTGCTTGACTTATACTGTTTTGAGACATTCCATTGAACGGAGACATTTGACTTTGTGTTGTCGCCTGCGATTTTATAGATTTATATTTTATCTGACGCGCTCTTAGCTCTTCCAAAGAAATATCTTCTTCGGGATGAACTATTTTTGATGTGGCGCCTGCGGTCGCTATCGTAGACGCCGGCTTTGAAATGACAGCAGGTGCCGAAAGAGTCGCTGTACTAGCTGAACTTGAAGCGCCAAACGCGAGTGGCTTAAAGTCAGAACCGACAACAGCCGTATTAGTTCCACTTGTACTCGCACCACTCACAGATGGGAAAAGAGGCTTGTTGGGAACAGCTCCGATGCTTGATGGTGGATTAACAGAGGGAGTAGTCACTTGCCCTAATGGAGGAGGAGGTATGGTGATTCCAAATGCACTAGTCGGTGCGGCATGACTGGCAGCCGCTAAGGCTGCTGCTGCATATGGATTGCCGGCGGATGCTTGAGATGTAACTGCAGCTGCAACAGCAGCAGCGCCGAATGGAATACCAGGCACTAGACCAGGTACTACGTAACTTCCTGGAGCTGCGCTCGAGTTCCCAACCGTGACTCCGACTGCCTGAGGAGTAATCATACCAGTAGCCGCAGCAACCACCGCCGCTGGATTAGTTCCTATCGCTGGAGGAGTAATCTTAGGAGGCGCGACAACAGTTGGCGGAATTGAGGGAGAATAATCAGAACCTCGTTGGCGTTCGTGCTCTCTGATATCGTTTTCCGGTATTCCTTCCATCCCATAAATTTCGATATCCACACTGTTGCGATTCGGCAAA
Source organism: Dinothrombium tinctorium (assembly GCA_003675995.1). Taxonomy (NCBI): domain Eukaryota; kingdom Metazoa; phylum Arthropoda; class Arachnida; order Trombidiformes; family Trombidiidae; genus Dinothrombium; species Dinothrombium tinctorium. The sequence continues at coordinate 10,069 of NCKU01002946.1, read as the reverse complement.
GCATTTGGAATTTTATCGATGGTTTCTTTATGAACTTGCATACAATGTATCGCCAAACCAGGTCCTGTGTATAATTTCTTGTGACAGATGTGACATTTGAAATGCTTTGCTTTTTGGTGTTGGATCAGAATCTTCTCGTCGTCAAACTCTCGGTTACAATACCTGCGAATAGAATACGTAAAAAATGAGTGAAAAGATCGCGTGGTTTAATGCGTTCGAAACGTGGTGCAAACACATCAATCGCGGGGTCCGCATAATGAGAGACGGACAATTGAATCCTTACCAACACCACGGTTTCGAAGGCTTCTTCTTCTTGCGTCCCATTTTGCGTTTTTTATCGTTTTTTCGAGTTTTTCGTTTCTATTCGTTTCAAAATGGACTCAACTTTCAGACATGCATCCACTGTCTATGGGGGGCCGAGTTGAGATGACGAACGCAAAGAGCGCTTTAAAACGAAAGCTAAAGTCAAACACAATTCGCATTCACGTACAGTCATTCACTAAGAAATCATTTTCTGTACAGTTAATCGCTATCGCCACAAAAAGTTGGCTTAAGGAAATTGCTAATTAAATTAACTTTGCATTGTCTCCAAACGCACACAATTTTAAATACAATCAAAACAAATGCTCTTTATTAAAGAGAAAAATGAAAATAAAATTTTTTATTTGTTTTCTCATCTTTTCATTTTCTGTTTCGCGATCAACGGTAAAACGAACGACTAAAATTTTTTTAAAAATCAGTAAAACGACCAAACTGACTTAATGTAAATGTAGGCAAACAATTGAATGAATTTATTCCGAAAGGGCCTTTCTTACAATACATACATTGTTAGGTAGGCCCTTTAGGAATAAATTCATTCATTTGATTTCAAACTATTGACTAAGTGCAAACACACCATTGAAGTCATATCTAAATAACTTTTTGGCAGTTTATATTAGTTGTAATTGACCATCCAGTACGATGTGTCCAAATCTGGACGACTAGATCATTTAGATTGGCAGAAATATAAATGAAAACAATCACATAATCATTTTTTGAGATTCAATAATGTTGTTGAAAATGAAAATGAAAGTACAAATCTGAAAAGATTCAACCACTGGTGACAATTTCTTTATTCCATCTAAACAGGTCAAAGTAGCGATTCATAGTTTAAAACCGAAAAGAGCTTGTGAATCTGATAATATAACAGCAAAATTTTTTAAAAGGAATATCAATCTTTTGACGACATGTGCTGAAGATATAATTTTTGATGTATTGAAATTATAAAAAAAAATTATGATTTACGTTACTTGGGCACACGTATAAAATTTTTAATATTTTGACCACTGCACACTCAATACTACTTAAACTCAATTACCATAACTCTCTTTCGAACATAAATGGATCATAAGCAACGAAAAGTTTTTCATTTGATAAAAATTTTAAAAATAAGACAAATTACAAAACAAAACTGAGGATCACTCATAGAAAACAATTTAAGAGAATTGCGAGATACAATTATAATAGAAGATATCGATCACCATAGATAGACGAAACAATTTCAATATAATATTTTGAAACAAAAACACTTCAACTTTTATAATTTTCAAAAAATTCCTTGAATAAAAAAGGACATAAAAATCTAGATAAGGAAGTAAATTTAAATATTAAAATAAAAAAGTGAATATTTTTGATTTTATCATTACAAATTTCACAGTTTTTAAAATAAATTTTTCGTTTAATTGAATAGATTTATTAAGAAAGGGTGTATCCAACAATGTAAACACTTATTGTTGGATAAACCCTTTCTTAATAAATCTATTCAATTATTAAGGTTTAGGTGTGCTTCTTTCTAAAAATATATCGACACAAAAAAGTTAAACTTTTTGAACCCCAAAAATTCAAATACTCAATTAATCCACCCTTAATTTTATTATTATTTTTAAACGAAATTTTTTCAAACAATTTTTTTAACATTGAAAATCAGAAAACTTAAAAATGAAAAAGTGAATTTTGTGATTAAAAGACTTAAATCAGAGTTTTATTTTATTATCCTTTCATTTTTAACCCATTTATTCGCAATTGATTTTGAAAAATTTAATTTTTCAAATTTATTTTAGTTATTTTTTTAACCAAATTAATCAAACAAATTTTTAACCTACTTTTCGATATGCAAATTTTGTTTAGCTTTACATAGTTTCCATTTAAATGTTTTCTAATTTTTACTTCTTTTTTATTTTTTGAAATTATTTTATAATTTAAAAAAGTAAGAAAGAAAATTGATTCGTTTCGTTACTTATTTTAGACTTAAACTCAAGCGATAATAAATGATTGGCGATACAAACATCATCACTTGCGGATGAAGCTAACCTTGGAAGTTGTTGGTTTGCGCAGAATTTTTTTCTCAAGTAATCGTCACAAATTTTACATTTTACGAAAAAAACTTGAAAAAACTATTCGAGTGTTTGCTCAATTCTTTTCCGCTTTTTTAATTAAAAAATTTTAATCACTGAAATTTGAGAATGAATTTCCTTTTCCTTTAAATAACACAAATTTCTTCGGTCCATTTGCTCTTTGGCTCATTGTCAATAACTTTTTGATTCCCAAACTTTTCGCCACATGATATTACTTCATGATTCAATTATGAGTTCAACTTTATTTTTTATCTTTTTTGATTCAATTGCGCTCGAAAAGAGATCTTAGATAGCGCATTGAATTGGATGATCAAATTGAGCGAATAGATCTTTACGCAATTATTTCGAAATCAATCAAGCTTTGGTATTTTTTTTTAATCAAAAAAGAGAAAAAACTCGACAAATTCATTGCCTTTTCGATTTTTATCTAAAGAAACGAAGAAAAGAATCTTTTTATGCTCTTCATTGAGCATTGAGGCTAAAATCAATTAATCATTTCACACTCAACCAGTTTTAAAATTTTAATTTTCAACAAATTCGAAACGCAAACATTGAAAGCTTCTCAAAAGAATAAAAAATAGAAGATCGATGATAGGCAATCCTTTATTTGGTTAATTATACTTTTTAATTGCAAGATAAATTTTAATTTAAAAAATTCTTAATATTTGAATGTGAAATTTCCTCGTTAAGTGAAAAAGTAGCGGCGATGAAAGTTTGCTGTAAATAACTCTCTTTTGTCAGAAGTAATTAATCATAAGCTACATTTGACGTCAAAAAATTCAAAATTGCGTTTTCTATGCTTTCAGAAAAATTGAATTGATTGAGTGAACATAATTTATTTCAGCGCCTGAAGCCTTGTCACGAAACAAAGATGAATTGCACTCTACTGGGACAGCGATCTTTCGAGAATCGGTGTTTACCGAATCTTCTGATTTTGCTTTATTTTATCATTAGAGATACCACGTAGCGTATGGAATTTGAAAAGTTGTTGAATCGCGTCGGAAGCTTCGGCCGATATCAGAAACGTTTGTTGTGGCTATTTTTCCTTCCAACAGCGACCATCTCTCCTTGGCTATGCACCACCACTTTATTTATGGTTTCAGCACCTAATCATTATTGTTTGGTCGCTTCCCAGCTTAATATCTCTGCAAGAGACTATTCCTCGCTTCCTTTCGAATCAGATTCATGTACTCCGAAAGAAGAAAGTTCTAATGCAAGTGCTAAACAAACAGCCGTTTGTGAATATTGGATTTATGACACTAGCAATTATGATGAAACTGCAGTAACTCAAGTAAGTAATAAGTTTCCGCTCCTTAATATAAGCTCTCATCATTTTAAAAAACTAATGAGCGGACTTATTAGTCGAATTTTTTTTTCGTGAATTTTTAGGAACAAAGTTTTTCTGTTTGAAACTTGATCGCAAAGTATGAGATTTGATCGAAAAAAATTATTAATAAAAAGTAGAAAATGTTTTTTATAAAAAGATACGCTTTCGTTCAAACTTAAATCTAAAACAAGGTCTTTTTCGGCTAAAATTAGAGGCCAAATTTTTTCTACGCAACAAGTTTTAGATCAAATAAATTTATCAATGCTTTAACTGAAACGCCTACGGTGACGGTGACTGACTGTTAAGTACAGTAAATTTTATAGTTTTATGTAGAATTAATTTTTCATTTTTTGAAAAAATTTTTCGCATTTTAACATTTTTTTTTTATTTCATGAAAAAATTTTCAGTTACCACTCACTAAGTTCGATGAAATTTAATTAACAACTGATATCGAAAAACGAAAATAGATGACGATAGTCATTTTCCCCCGATTATCTAGAAGCGCGAAAAACACAGATTTGAAATTTGAAAAAAAATGATTAAATGTTAGATGTAAAAATAATGATCATGTAAAGTGCGATGGCTCGGATATGGAAGCCTAGACTTCTAAATATACATATGTAGGTGCTAAACTTGAAATATACGTTTGAGAAAACAAAACAAAAAAGTAGCTACCGTGTTATTAGTGACTGCGCGATTAGGGCACGAGTGTTGTTGATCACTTTGTTACTCCTCTCTTCAACCACGTGTCCGGGTACTTTTTTTTGCTCCTTTCCTATATGTTAAACAATTTTTCAAGTTTGAATTTTTAAAATTCTTTTAAAAGTTGATTTTGATAGTGTAATTAAAAAAATTACAATTGAATTTGTAAATAAATACGAAAATGAAGTTTTGTGAGTTGGTAATTGATAAAAACTTCTATAAAAAATTTTTTATCAAAAACGTTATCGGAGTCATATCGTTTGTTGCATTTAAAATAAAAAATATTTTAATATTCTTTCATTTTCTAGATTTTTCATTTGTAAATCAGAAAAATTATCAAATTATCACACAACTATTACGCTCGAGAATTGGTCTTCTATAATTCAGATATAATTTAAGATAAATTTCTTAACTGAAACCATCACCAATTTTAACAAAGATTTTTTAAAATAATCCTTTTATTCGTACTTTTCTAATAGAAACTAGGAAAAGTTAATCTAAACTTTTGGAATCAATCAAAGCAATTTGAAATCTCTGTACCTTACCCATAAGACATTGAACTTTTTATATTTTTCATTATTTTATTTATTTATTATTTAGATTTCAACTTATTTTTTCATGATTTTAGACAACTGAAAAAATATTGCCCTCGTTTTAGGTTTTTGATAACTAATTGTAAATTCTTTAAATTTGGAAAGGGCATCTGAAAACTTTCGCTTGTTACACTTAAAATAAGCGCATTAAAATTAATGAAGCGCCCTTTCGCTATGTCATTGTGAGGCTTTGAATAGCAACAACTCGAAAACAAGTAGATATTCTATAGTATTAAGAATTAAAGAAAAATAATTGCCAAAATATCTCAAACGAAAAAAATTACAAACTCACACCTAAATTTTTTAAATTATCTGCAAAAAGTGGAACAGTTTGATTGGTACATTTATTTTAATTTTTACTTTTTTATTAAAACTTTCATTTCAATGATAAAATGGTTTACTTCAAATCAATTGAGTGAAAATTTTCTATATTTTACATTAGTTCAACCTCGTATGTGATAAGAATTATTATCCAAGCTTGATATTATCAAGTGTATCACTGGGTTCAATAGTTGGTGCACCTATATTCGGTTATCTCTCAGATAAGTTTTCGATAAAGTTAGAAACATCAATGAATTTAAGCTTTATTCAATAGAATTGGAAGAAAACGCTCGTTCTTTTTAGCGATCGCCACAGTGTTGGTGTCAACTTTGTCTCCAACACTTATCAAAAACCTCTGGATTTTTATCTTTTTTCGATTTGTTAATGGTTTGCCTATAAGTGCTTTGTTGAAAATACCATACATCATTCGTAAGAAGAAATGAAATTTTGCTTTTTACTCATTGAGTCAGTTTGACAGTGATTGAGCTGGTCTCGACTGAAAAGCGAACAGTGATTACGAGTTCATCATCAGTTTGTGTTGCAATTGGATTAAGCATTTTGCCACTGTTCGCTTATTTGACACGAAGTTGGATCAAACTTAATGTAGTTTCAATGGTTATAGCGCTTTTGCTGCTAATGTATTGGAGGTAATAACAATAAAAGCGTTCAAAATGAAACAATCATCAAATTAGATTTGTACCCGAATCTCCTCGATGGTTGATGACACAAGGACGTTATCAGGAAGCAGAGGAGATTTTGAAGAAGATCGCAAAGGTTAATAAACAAAGCTTACCTTTAAACTTCATGAGCGATTTACCTGTAAGTAAACATTTCTATACGAACGATTTATATATGCTAAAAAAGAATAAGTAAATATACAGTAAAACCTCCTCTAACGGACACCTCTCTTGAACGGTCATCTCTAACGGACACTAAAATAAAATACCCTCCTAAGTTAACTCGATTAAGATACCCTCTTTAGAACGGTCATATTTTTTAGACCCCTTTGGTGTCCTTTGTAGAGAGGTTTCATTGTAATACCAAAAAAGTTTCACAAAGAATATTAAGAATGCATGAGTAAGTAATATTTTATTAGCATGAAAACATTTTTATGTGAGTCTCGCTTATGCAAAACATTCGTTGTCAGTGTTTAAAAGTACGTTTCAAAGTAAAAAATAAATTTGTAGAAAGTGGAATCAGAGGAAGAGATGCAACCAAGAAGAATGAAAGAATTCCTATTTAATTCAAAGCTTCGCATCATTTGCGTTTTGATCACGATAGCATGCGTTGCGAATGAAGTCGCCTACACTGGTTTGCAATTAAATGTCACTAACTTTCACGGCAATGAATTCGTGAACTTCTTCCTTTTTTCTATCATCGAAATTCCATCATTTATCATCGGATGGTTTTTGATGGAGTCGAGATTCGGACGTCGTTGGTCGATTTCAATTTGCTTGCTCTTTGCTGGTATTTCATTAGCTCTGTGCGCCTGCGTTCCATCAAATCACATAATTTTGACCACAACATTAGCCACGATAGGAAAATTATTCGTCACAGCATCGTACATGATTATCTCTTTACAAGCAGCTGAGTTATACCCCACAAAAATTCGCAATCAAGGTTTGAGCATTTCAGCTACTTGCGTATCAGTGATAGCAATATTCTTGCCGTTTTTGATTTATTTTGGTAAATACGGCAAATGGATTCCTTTAGTCATAATGAGCTCGTTTTGCACTTTCGCTGGCATCGTTTCGTCGTTTTTGCCCGAAACTCGCAATGAAAAGCTAATCGAAAGTGTAGAGCAAATTCAATTGTTTCAAAGTCAGCAACAATTTTGGTCTTTAGCCAAAGAAAGGTGCTTTTTCTTTTCTAGTCAAAATTGTTTTCAAACATTGAATTTTTGCAGGAAAAATCAAGATAATGAAGCAACCGAAGGATCGGAGCAAACTTTTCATAAAATTCGCAAACTTTCCGATAAAAGAGCTTCACTCGTTTCGATTCGTTTAAATATTCACTCGAATTGATTTTTTGAATCGCATTAAACAATTCCTAAAAATTTTTCATAACACTAATTTGTTTTAGCATTGAACATAACATTGAAAATCGATTGTTTTGTTGAAATGTTATAAAACACTCATTAAAATTGTTTTTGTTTTATATCTTTATAAATGCATTCGAGTTAAACAATAGCTTTTGATGCAAAGCATTCTCTTTGTTTTGATCTAACAATCACGGGCATTCGATAGTGCGCTTGTATATAAATTCGTGTTTGAATTTGAAAATTTGAATCAGTGTGTAATTCGCTTTTCGAGCGAACAATAGATTGCATTTTATCAATTCGAGCTCAACGTATTAAATAAAAGTTTATATTTTGTCATGAAACGAATTTTATTAGTTGCTCTTGTATTAATGTTTTCAAAACTATTACAAACACAACGTTGCAGTAAGCGAATGTTAATTAATCTCTAGCTTTGCTTTTTTCGAGTAAATTTTGCCACGAATTTCGTGGTAAATAATTTCATGATTAAAAAAATTATATTTTCGGAATTTATTTTTTTATGGATTTGAAATTTTATGGCTCATAATAGAATGTGTAAAAAAATTTAAATTATGAGGAAAATCCTAATCACAATTCCATTATAATTAGTTTTAAAATTTGTTCACTCAAAATTGATCGTGTTCATTTATTTTAACTTCAGAAAACTTATCTACTTCTCGCATATAACACTAACTTCCGCAAAGAAGTGACTCCTCTTATTAATCAAATTAAATTTTAATGATTTTTTATTTATTTATTTTTTTTGTGTGATAAAAACAAATTTTTCGTATTTTTTCCTTGTACATAATTGACCCTTGCTTGTACTATAAACGCTGTGTTTATCATCGCAGAGATAATTTCGCAACTTTTAAAATTTGATGGCTCCCAAAAAATAGCATCCCTGTTAATCACTTTTCTCTTTTAAAAATGAATAGCTTGTGGAAAAGATAAATTCACTCCGCGCATCATCGGCGGACGTTCGGCTCTAAACGGAGAGTTTCCTTGGCAAGTGGCTCTTATAAATACACGAAACTATTTTCAATATTGTGGTGGAATGCTAATCAATTCGAGATGGATCATTACCGCAGCCCATTGCGTTGTGGGCAAAACGCCAAGTGATATTAGAGTGATTTTAGGACTCAACAATCTGAATTCAGCGTGGTTTTTTTCTCGAAAGATTTCAAATATTATCAAAAATCCCGATTACGTTGGTCCTCCTAGACATCAAAATGATATAGCATTGCTTAAGTTGTCAGAAAACCTGCCAACAAGCGATTTATATCCAGTTTGTCTGCCTTCATCTCAAGTGACTCGATTTTCCAATTTGTTTGCTACTGGTTGGGGAGCTGTAAAAGATGGTCAAGCCGGTAGCATCGAAATGAATGTTGTCGATGTAGATCAAAAAGATGATTACTGCTCAAAAACTTATGGAAGATGGCTTTTTAATTCTTCAATACAAATATGTGCAAATGCTTTTTCTAAAGATGTTTGCGATGGCGACTCAGGAGGAGCGCTCTTCTCGTATTCAAGTTCAAGAGCCCACGGTGTTGGAATTGTTTCTTGGGGCATAATATGTGGTAATGAAAAATATCCTTCAGTTTTTACACGAATAACCGCATATTTGCGTTGGATTTATGCTTATGCGAATACTGACGCAATTTGGTGTGATCATCCACAGCATTGAAGCTGCGTTCTTCATCCGTGGATGCATCAAACAATCGAAACCGGATAATGTTCTACTTTTAAATAAACTTTTTCAACATTAATGACTAAAGTATGGAAGAGTTTCTATGCCAGCAGAAGGCGACAGGTGAGCTTGAAAATGGCACATTTGCACTAGTTGAAGAGCAAACTCTGCGCCGACTTCTCACATCTGCTCTCCAGCGGCCGAAGCGTTCTCTAATCTTCGATGTTTAGATTGTAATAATTGTTTAAAACTAAAATTATTTTTGTAATTAGTTTTTTAATAAAATTTTTAAAAGTTAGCTATGATTTGAACTATTTACTTTAAATTTGAAGTTGTACACTTTAAAATAACAAATAAGCTGATAGAATGGTCAAAAGCTTTGAAATCGAAGCGACGAATTAATATTTATCACATTGATTTGCAGTTGTTCTTCGAATGAAAAACAAAACGCTCAAGCATCCTAAACTATACTATTGCAGACTGAAAAAAGTTTTACTTTACATTTTTCCACATAAGAAAGTTTTTTTTTTGTATAGAGTATTGCAGCTTTTGAACACGGAAAAAGTTTCTCATTTTGCTCTCCAATTTTGCAACTTTTTTGCTTATATACCACTACTGCTTGACTCAAAGCAAAAATTTAATTCATTCGTGCTGCTATTACGATTCTTCTTTTAATTGATTTTTTGACTTAAAATTGTCAAAGCCTTTAAAATTAATTAAAGATCGAAACAGCAATTTAAACAAATATTTTGCTATACGAACACATCTTTTTGTTTACTTTCAAAATGAACGCTCTTTAATACTTCCACGTTTCATTTTGACCAGATACTTATTCATGTTGAAGATTTGAATTTTAAAGATGTGATGTTTTTATTTCTGAAAATGACTTGATTGAATAAGCTGCTTTTTGGAAAAAATAACGCAAGATCGGTGAAAAATAAAAAATTTGTTAGCATTGAAGCTGTTGTTTACAACTCACACATGCACCTACAATTAATACGTGACAAA
>NCKU01002945.1:0-16857 GCA_003675995.1 Dinothrombium tinctorium | reverse complement strand
AATTGTACAAAATACAATAAACACAAATTCTATCTTTTACGTTGTCTAAAACACATACAAATACATTTGTAAGGCAATGTAATGTTCTTATAATTATAAAAGTCGTTTTGGCGAGTGTTTTAAAATTGGGCTTTTAAATTTTTATCAAATCAAAAAGAATTTGAGTTTTGTTTGCATTCTCTAGCAGCTATATAATACTTGTCCAAACTGAACTTGCACAAAAATAAAGTTAAAAAATTTTAATGTTCATGTGTTGTAATAAAAATATTAATAGCTTAAAAAGAAAGATTAATTTGGCTTGTTTGAATATAATTTTTCATATGTTGCAAAATGAGTGCAATTTCTGAATAACACCATATTTATTTACCCTTATTTAAAAAATTTGGTCTACTCTCTTTAGAACTTTTTTGTTTATTTTCAAATAGATTTTAGAAAATTACTTCAGATCTTTCCACTTTTATGTGCATTCAAGCTTTCTTTGAATTAAACACAAAAAGAATTAACTACCAAGTCAATGAGGAGACAAGCAAAGTTTTCATTTATTTGAAATTAAAAGTCGAATGTTTTGAATCTCAATTATTTTTTAACATTAATTTTCCCATAGAATGGACAAAAATTTTGAGAATTCAGATTTTTATCGATAATTTTTATGACGAAACTTTTTGACGATAACATAAATAATGACTGAGTGAAAATGGAGAATTAGTTTGCTATCAAGCTCATTTTGAAATGATCATCAACGCACCGCGATAATACTTTGTGCAAGTTCAGTTTGGACATTTTTTTTGATATAAAAAAACTTCTTCGAAGAAAACTTTATAAAAAATTTATTATTTTTATCACTAATTATTTAAAAAACAATTCAATTGAAAAATTTAATATTAAGTCCAGAGACAATTTTAATTAAGAATCAAATCATTCTTGTAAAAAATAAGTTGAAGATATTAAAGAATAAGCTGTTTAGATAAGGATTATATTTAAATTTTTCTTTTAATCCGCCGCACCAAATATAGTGAATCAAAAAATTTCGGATTTTTAAGAGGCGCAAGTTATTAAATTCACTTGTTTGAATTTTTACCGAAAAAATTTGTTTTATATTACTAATTATGATTTATGTAGAATTTTGCCTATAAAACAAAATGTTTATATGAACAAGTAACTTAGACTAAACAGTTGAAACAAGTGAAAATAAAAAATTTGGAAACAGAATTTTTGCTTGCTCACGTCAAACACAAATTTCAGCCTGTTTCTCAGTGATAATTAAAATGCAGCAAGTCGGTAGAAAAGCACGAACCTGAAGGCGCAACTTAATATTACTTAAAGCATGACACAAAAGCTTGAGCGCAAGAATAAACAAAACTGTGAAAATGAAGTCAGAATTAATGAATGTCACTCAAAAGATAGTTTTAACAAGATTCTTTCGACAACACATTTCAGCGTGTTGCAATTTTTAACTTCAAGCTCGAACTCAATTTCATCACCAAAATTGCATTTTGTCACAAAGCGGAAAGAAAATACTTTGAAACAAGCTTTCGGGTTGCTGACGCAAATCGCTTTCATTGCACAGATAGAGAAAACCAATAAGAAGAGCCAGAAGAGATCAAACTAATGCTTTTCCAAACTCAACTTGCACAAATATTTATTTAAAAAAATTTTTATATTAAACAATCGCGACAAAATATTTGAAATGTTTAAAAGAAACTTCAATTTATGTTGTTTGAAAACGATTTTTCATGTGTTGAAAAATTGGTACATTTCAGAATCAAATCATATTTTGCTGAATCTAATAGAAAAACTTTTGTCCACTCTCTCTATAACTTGTTTTTCGTTAATTTAAACAGATTTTAAAAATGATTTCATATATTTTCGTTAAATTTACGTGTATTTAAAAGTTGTTTGAATAAAATACAAAAATTTTTAATTAGCCGCTGAAAGCGGAGTCAACAAAGTTTTTAAGTAACATTTCTTTAAAGATTTTTTTTTGTAATGAATACTTTTTTAAGAAAACTCGAACAAAGGTAGAGTGAAAGCGAGGGTTTAATTTGCGATCGAATTCATTTTGAAAGCATCACCGCTGCATGCACGTGAACTCGATAAAGGCTTATGCAAGTTAATTTTGCATATAATGAGTTTGGCTGCTGTAAAACTGCATGTTACGCCTTTAGCACTTTGACGGAATTCTTCTTCAGTTTTTTTATAATTTTTTAACTAGCGACTATTTAATTTATCTAAGAGCCCAGCTTAATCTAAGCCTACGGTTCTAACCTATTTTTAAACTTTTAAAGAACAAAAAAAATTTATTTTCAGCTATTTTAAATCTTGAAAAAGGTTTATTTACAAAGTTTATAGAAAATTTTACATTTAAAATAATGTTTTAAAGAATTGAAAAAAAATTTCAACGCTTTAGATTACGTTTCAAAGTAATCTATTTACGTCGACAAAAGTACGCAATAAAGTAAATTTACTTGTTCATTGGTTTGTGTGAAACTTAAAAAGTACTTTTGGAGCGAAAAAGATGGTAAATTAAACTGCTTTCATTTGATATATTTGGCTCAAAAGATTATCTTTCATTGAATTTCTCCAATGTTGAAGATTAGGCTGTTTTGTAACAATGAAGATTATTTTTGCGAATGATTAAATTTAAAAAGAAAACTTTCTGAAAGAAAATGCGATCGCTTTCCATAGTCACAAATTACTTGCTCTATTTTGATCAATATTAAATTTAAAGCAAAAAGCGATTACAAACTGGCAATAGCTTTCATTTAATTTTTTAATTATTTCAAAAATGACAGATTTTTTATCGATTACATAAATTAAATTGAATTACGCGATTTAAAAAGCAAAAAATTATTATTTTGTTGCTCTTAAAAGCAGATGACACCAATTTATGAGTTAATCTTAATCAATAACTGCTGTTTTACTGTTTGCACTTGTAAACATGTCATTGCTTATTGACAAATTTTTCATAAAATTGTTTCAAAGTTCTCTTTTCGCTTTCATTCATTTCATTTTAATAAAATGTCCATAAAAAAGTAATTTTTTGTTCTATAATGATTTATGGATTCAAGTTTAGAATAAAAAACTAAACGATTGATTAAGAATCGAATTTCACGGTGGAAGCAAATGTTTCACTCAATGATTGATTGCAATGCGAACGATAACTTGAAGGCAATTTAATTTTCGTAAGTCAAGAGAAGATTTTTTTTGCATCGTTTTCGTCATTGAAATTGTATAAATGAAACATGATTGACGTTTCGTCTTTCTAACCATAAAAGCTTTTCGCACTTGTTGTCAGAATGAAATTGAAACAACTACAGCTCGAATTGTGATTATGTCGTATTTGATTATTTTTTCGATTAAATACAATTTCGCAGTTGTCGTTTTTTCGCTTCTTTCAACCGAACGTTCGTTTGAAGCGAATTTATTTTTTCGCGAATTCATGACTGCGATTCAAATCGAAAATGGAGTCCATTTTGGCATCTAAATTGTAAAGCGATTCGTTTGTCTGATTCATTTGTATTAAAATTTTTATTGAAATTCAATTTCACAAACATAACATTACATAAATATGACATAAAAGAATAATAAATAAATTAATTAATTCAAGTCCACGCATCAGGTTAATTGAAAAATTCAATTAATCAATCAATCAATCAAAAACTTTATTTAAAAATTTCATTGATATTCGATTCGCGTTTCACCTGAACCAAATTCTTAGCCCAATATTTGATGCTTATGTAGTTGACATTTCAAAGAAATTAAGAAAATTCTATAGAAGAAAAAATTCGATAGTGGCTAGCGCAATAAATAAAAAATCGTAAAATTGAAAAATCCTCCTAATTTACCATTTATTTATTTGGAAATTGAAAAATAAAAATTTAAAGCTTTAATTTAAAAAGAGGTCAAAGAAATTGAATTATACTTGCCTGAAGCTGAAATAATTTGTTTCAAAAATCTAAAATGTATTTTGCGATTAATTGGTTGAGCACATTTGAATCTGGTTAATGTTCGAGACTAAACATTAATTTTTGGCAAAGAAAATGTGCCTGAAGCAGAAAAGGCGAATCAAAACAGTACAAACATGAATAATTTAGTTTAATATATTTTAGTATTTTAAAATTATAGAAAAATTTGAAGTTAAAGTTATTGCCCTAAAAAGTGTAGATATAAGAGTAATTTTAAAAAATTTAACAGACTTTTAAATTTTTTGAGAAGACTTTCGTCATTTATTGCAATATATTTGAGCTCCAAAAGTAAAAGTTTATTTTTAATTTTGATTTAAGATAATTAAGTAAAAGACAAATAATTAAAAATTCTAAAAATTTCACTTTTAAATTACACCTACCATTTCAAAAAAACCTCCATTTTCGGAATTTTCTTTTCTCCTTACATTATTTATGTCAAAACACAAAAATGTTTCAGCGAATAAGATGACAACTTTATTTGCTGCATTTTCGATTAAGTGAATAATGGTTATCCATTAACTTCCAGGTTTGTATTAAATTTCATTTTAAAAACACGCTGTAATCACAGTATGGTTAAAAATATTCTGCTCCCTAAAATTTAGCTTTTTATCTCTAATGAAGTTTTCGCATCTATATTTACAGTTTTCATTTTATAAATGAGCAAATTGGTCATCTGACTTGCAGAAGCACAACGTAAATGATGAAAGCCGAAAGCACAAATACTTTTCTCAGTTGCCAGTCAACATTAAACTCTGGCTCGTTTGAGCAAAGTGGTCCATCCGGCTCGCAAATGTATTTGTTGATTTTAGCCGTAAACAATGGAAACAAAAATACAAATGCTATTTTCACGCCGACATTAAAGGAGGCTCGTTTTTTGACGAGCTGTGTAGAATCATTCGGCCATAACGGTTAATCTCGGTAATATAAAATCGGCACTAGCATCTTATTTAATGTTTACAAAAAATTCAGATTAAATCATGTTTAGAATTGATTCAAAATCACATCAAAGACAAATTCTAATGAAACACAAGCTAGTTTTACATTGCTAACTTGTGAATTATAGTATATTTACTAAAAATTTTCTAATTTTTATCATCGTTGAAATATAAAGTTTACTGTCAAGTACTTTCAGTTTCAAAAAGTTAAAATGAATTCAAAACTTTAAATTAATCCAAAATAATTTAAAAAATTATGTGACAAAAACAATTGTGACAAAAAATTATGTTTAAAAGATCGGTTAATTTGTGTTGTTTAAAAATAATTGTTTCAAAGTAGACGCTTTCTCCGACTACCTTATTTTATTTCTACTCATTCAAAAATTTTTCCAATATTCCTACAACTCGTTCACTAATTTTCAGATGGCTTTTTAAAAATGAATTCAAATCTTTAAAAGTTCAGTGAATTAAATACAAAATATTTTTAATGAGCACCTCAATGAGAAGACAAAAACACATAAGTGTAGTTTTCATTTGTTAATTTGAAATCAAAATTAAATTGTTTTGAAACTCAATGATTTTTTAAAATTGGTTTTTAGTGAGAATGAACAATTTTTTGAGAACATCTTACTTTTTATCGACAATCTTTGTATTGAACAAATTTTCTCGATAAATCCCGCTCGAAAGATGAGAGTGAAAGTGGAGGCTTAATTTTTGATTTTGGAAGAGACAGCGAAAGAGATTTCGAACTGATTACTGTTACACTAGCGGAGGCTTAATAATACTTTGTTCAAGTTCAGTTTCAGCAGCTTCTATATGTTTTGTTAAAAAATAGAAAATTATTCTTGAAGCAAATTTCATTAAAGAAAAATAATTTAAATCATTATCATAAAAAACTAAAATATAATTTAAGATTATTAGGTACGTGGTTTTCTCAAGTCTTAACGACTTTCTTAACATTTATGCGCTGTTGATGATCTTCTAAGACGTTTTCTATTAGTTGACATTTAATAAAAATTTTTTTAATCTTTTATTGTATTAATTTCCACGTCCAAGATAAAAAACGTGAAAATTATGATATCAAGTTGAAATTAAATTTTGCAGTAGAGCGCTAAATTTTTAATAATCTTTTGAAGTGATCGATGAAAAGTGTCGAAAGATACGCTTCATATGCATTCTCATTACAACAGAGAAAAAATGATTTAGTGAATTTTTTTGTGCCAACAAACGATAACAATTTTCTTGATAGTGGAAAATTTTTTCAATTCCGTAAACAAAAAACTTTTGGATACGCATTTAAGTTTTCTCAATTTACTCCAGAAAATAAGCTCAAAATTCAATTTAAAAATTTGCTTTTTGCTTTCTTGTTTCCTTTTCACTCACTCATAATTTTTCGACGTTCAACGAAATGCACATTGAATGCGTGTGACTATAAGTAAATTGAAAAATAAGAGACTAATGATAACAAACAGAGTTAATGTTCGCGTGTTCAATTCGATTCAATTCATTTCAATCCTTTTTATGCGAAAGAAAATAAAAGAACGTTCATTTTACTTTTTTTCACTCAAATTCTTTTCCAAAGTAATTGGAAAAAAGATCTCCGTAATTTTAATCAAATATCGCTTTCTCTTGCTTCTATCTAACGAACTGTACTCAGACAATCGATAATTTCTATCGAGAATGAATGTGAAGCTCGGCGTTTCAGTGCTTGCATTAAAAATTGTCGACATATAAGTACAATATCGTTTGAATCAAATATTTGCGCAATTGAATTATTAATCACTGCGAAGCGAATATATTAACAAGAGGAGGAGAGAGAAAGGAGTAGAGAGATGAACGAGAAAGAGAGCGAGCAAAGGCTTGCGCTAAAAATAGCTCGAGCAAACACTTATTGATTTCTGATTTAACCGTTTCTAAATAAAAGATGAAAGTACTAAAAGAAAGAAAATATTTGATGCTAAGAGATGTAATGAGCGAGAGAAACGATTCGCTTACTAGTCGATTATTTATTTTACGCTTGATAATTTCTCCTTCTTTTTCATCTGAATAAATATCAATTATCATGCGGATTCACAAATGAGAGAATTATAATTTACTTGTTGCTCTCACTTCAAATTCAGTAATTCGAGAGATCATGCAAAATAATTTGTCTGTTTTTATCATAGTCGCTTATTTAAGGATAAATATTCTTATTTGAATTTTCTCTTAATTTTTATTGCACCCTGAAAATAATTGGAAAAATGACACATGAGAAAATCATTTGTATTCGGGCTTCAAATTTTTGCGGTTTAACACAACAAATGCCTCTGCGACTCAGGTGACCATTTATACAAAATGCTTTTTCGATTAGAAAATTTTTGACTATTACCTTGGAAACAAACAAAGCTTAGAAGAGAAAAGTTTGATGCAACAGGATTTTTGTAAAGTGAAATTTTGTCGCAGGCAAAATTTTTAAATGAATAATGGTTAGCCTTTAACTTCCAGGTTTTTATTAAATTTCATTTTAAAAACACGCTGTAATCACAGTTTAGTTAAAAATATTCTGCTCCCTAAAATTTAGCTTTTTATCTCTAATGAAGTTTTTGCATCTATATCTACAGTCTTCATTTGATATATGAGCAAATTGGTCATCTGTTTCGCAAATGTATTCGCTGACTTTAGCCGTAAACAATGGAAACAAAAATACAAATGCTATTTTCACGCCGACATTAAAGGAGGCTCGTTTTTTGACGAGCTGTTTAGAATCATTCGGCCATAACAGTGGGTCTCGGTAATATAAAATCGGTTGCACTATAGTCTAATTTGATATTTATGATAAAATTTAAATTAAATCAAGTTTAGAATCGATTAGAATATGACTTGCAGAAGCATTCGTTGATTTTAGCTTATCTAAAGTATACCGATTCACTTGATTTGAAGTATCATTTTTTGAGTTTATCCGTAAGCCGAAAGACAAAAGCTTTTTTTCATGCATCGTCTGACTTTAAAGGTGGATCGTTTTATGGACAAAGAGTGTAGATTTACGTTTCGAAAAATTTTACAAAAAATTTTTAATGATTAACAAATTAAGTAGAAATTTGACTTTATGACTCAATTGCTTAGTTAAATTCAAAATGACTGTTACATCGATTTTAACTAAACTATTCTACATAAGTGTTTCATAATATTTTCCAAAAATAAGGCGTTAGAAGCAAAAAATTAAATTCAACTAGATCTTAGCATCTATGAAAACAGAGTATTCATAAATTACTTTTTGCATCAATTTTTATCAGCCCTGAATAATATCTTCAAGGATTTCAAAATGAAAGAAAATTTCAAAATATTTGATTTTTCTTGACTCATCGAAGTATTCTTCAATTATACTTCTTTATAACTTATATTTTCGCGTCAAAAATTTCTAAAATCTTAAATTTCAAAATTAAGAAAATTTAAGCAAACTTTAATTCGCTTTAACTGCGAACTTTTGAGCATTATTTTAGATTTAAAAATTCTGCGAAATTTGTATTTCACTTATTTTTATATGAATAATTTGATTTATTCATTAAATTTGACAAATTGAAAAATGATTCTGTGAGAATATGTTATCAATATCATAATGAAAAGTTGAATTTTTGGTTTTCAATTTTCAAAATTCAATGGCTCAAAATAATTGATGAAAAGTTAATGGCTTGAATCATTTAATTAAAAAATTGTATTTTAGCGCCTCATTATTTAAATTTTTGTTACAAAAATAAAATACAATTGCACAAAGTGATGCCAAAAAAGCAAATTGAATGATCAAAAAATTTTTCTCAAAAATTTTTGACGACTCCGAAAAATAAGTGAACGCCGTTAACCAAATCGCGTATGATAAATGCGAACGGATGATCGATGTGAATCGTGGGACCGAAAAACATCGATCGTGGATAAAGTTTAAATGCAGTGACTGCTGTTGCTTCGCTGCCAGATTCGTCGATTGTAAGAAAACAGCGATGTTTCGCCTCCGAAACGAATAAACTCTCGTTGCTTATTCGAGAAAAATCGGCCGTACGAGTGAAAGCATCGCACATACCCAATTCACACAGTTCATACTTTAAGTCTAAGCTCGAATCCAATTTCATTTTCGGCATATAAAGTTCTAACTCGATCTTTTTCATCTTTTTTGTTATGCTCGCAAATTTATTCGCTCTAAGCGATTGTAATACATTTGAAAGGCCATCGCGTGAATATGGATAAATTATCCCAAAACTAACATTATTCAAATACGGCAACTCGATGATTTGAATTTGCATTGATGGCAAATCAGCATAATTGAATACATCACGCACAAAAATCGTTGGCACTTCTTTCTTGGCTCCGTTTTCGTTGTAAAACGCTCTCAACATGGTCGCACCGTCGTCAAACGGAATGAGCCATTTGTCTTTGAAATGAATAGCGTTGAATAGAAAGATTCTTGTATCTGAATCTGGCGGCTGGTCAAACACTTTCTCGACTTTGTTCGATGTTCGCTTTTGAATCCATGAGTCTAGTGAAGAATAATTGTAATTGACGTCGGTGAAATCGACTTCTTCAATGTGAGCCGAATAGTCGCGTTTCACGCTTGATAAGAAAGAATCGTACGGTGCACTGAGCTTAGCGATGGCTGCCAAGTTTGCTACGTTCAAAGTAAAATCTGATAATTCGTTCTCATTTGTCGCGTACATTTCAAGCAGCTATGAAGAAGAAATGATCTTAGGATTAGCGTTAATATTTAAAGTTTGCTAAATATTATAGAATGGACAAACAGCAAGCACTGGGAGGAGATTTGAACTTAAAGAAGATAGCATCATAGTGAGCTGTACACTAAGAATTCATTTAGACGGTAAAACTAATGAAACGCTCAAAATTGCTCAGCGAAGAAAATGAAAAAAGTTTTTAAATTAAAGTTTAAAACGCACTGTTCGTTGTGTTGTATGAAATTTGTCTCCTTCGTCGTGATCGATACCAAACAGATTAGATATTTGCATAGCGGTCGAGCCATTTGCTCCCAGTAAGAGCATTCCAGCAGCCATTGAAATGCTCAGAGGCGAATAAATTACATTTTCATCGCTTCGATTGGCGAATGATTCGTAAAATCGAAATGCAAACTCGTTTATGGCGTTGATTGCCGAAGAATGAAATGAAGAGGCTGCTGAAGTTGAAGGCGAGTGAAAAGATGCGTTCGCAAATGCGAAAGATTGCAGAGTAACGGCTGGCAGAATTGCATCGTTTCCAAATACAATCGGACATAAAATTAATACGAGCAAAATAATCGATGCCATTACTGTATTCTCGCGCAGAACAATTTTAGCACAATTTGGCGAAAGCAAATCTCAAAGAAAGATTACTTTTCGCTTATTTATGCGTTATTTTCTTTCGTTCGTTCTTTAGCAACAAATACTATGACATGAAAAGAAAAATAAAGATTTATCGAGATTCAATTGCACAAGTATTGTGATCGAAAGAAACAAGCTTACGTTCGAGTCGAACGTCAATGTGTACATGTCAAACAATCAATGCGATACGAAGAGAGAGTTTTTCAATGCTTTCTTTTACTTTTGAAACAAATTCTCGTTTTCTTCTATCAGAAAAACAACGTAAAAAGTTCGCTTTCGATTTGAAGTAATAATTTCCACGAAAGCATTTCATTCAAATCACTTATGTTGACTTTAATAATACCTTTATCAGCATAGTGCAGATTCGCCTTTGTGCTATTGTAAGCGCAAATAACAATTATGGTTTTTTCCGAAAAAGCTATAAAACTTGAGAGCTTTTCTATTTTTGTTTGTGACATTATTCAAGAAACAGAAAATTACGCACTTTACGGAGCGAAAAGTGTATTTTTCATTTAAATTGAATATTCGATAAATAATCTCAAATTTCCAAGAAAATTTTTCTATTTGATACACGTAAAGGTTATTTAAATTCTTTGAGCTCGTTCATTCTGAAATACAAATAATTAAAGCGCAAGGAGCTGAGAATGGTAAACACCGCTTTTACATAAAGTGAACTTAGGTTATTAGTAACTTTAATTAAGAGCTTTTATTGTTATTCCAAATGCAAAAATTATTTTCACTTTTAGCAAGTTAGAAATTTTATACGCGCCATTTGCAGTGAGCTTTTCGTGTAAACAAACATTTAACGAGAAAAAAAGTCAGCAAGCTGAAAAGATAGACAATTTTCGTGTACGTAAAAGCGAGCAACAATATTCACATTTCTATGCTTTTCCGTTCGGAAGTACCGAGCATTCATACATCTAAACTGAATCCGTGATCAAAATGAAAGCTTTGCCATGTGAAAAAAAAGATAGACAAAAATGATAGCGATTCGCATTCAACAGGCTTGTAAATCTTGAGTTGGCAAAAATGAAAGGAAAAAGCCAAATACGCAGTATTATTCAAAGAGGCAAGCAGAAATACTAAATTAAAGTGCTTCTTTGATAAGTGTCCTTGTTGAAAGTTTCTCCTGTTTGTTTATTCAGTAAAGCGTTCGTAAGCTACTCACTCTTGCAGAGTAAAACTGATAGGCAAAATTAAAAAGTGAAAAAGTGTTATCAAATGTTCTTGTCAAACGATGTAAGTAAAATTCAATCGATACGAATAAACTTTTCCACTATTTCTAAAGCTAACTTTCTTAGAAAACGAAGAGAAAATGTAAAAAAAAAAAAAATTTAATCTTGATCTATCAATCTTGATTATAATCACAAAAATGTACACTGAATACACTTGAAAAGAAAAGGTTTCACAATGCATTAACATTATTTTTACTCCTTTTTAAAATAAACAGAGTTGATTACGGGTGACAGAAAAAGTTTTACTGATTAACAGTGAAATATTCTTTATTTTTTGAAACTTTTTTCTTTAAAACAACGAGCCCAAAAACTAGACTTTTTAAAAAAATTTAAATATTTAATATAACGTTGTGGACTTCTACTCTTATTTCGGTTTTTTTAATCCATTTTGAATGCTGGAAATATCAAATAAAAGAACTAAACTGTCAAGAAAACACAATTGTTGAGGAAGATCCTGGATTTACATGATTTTAATTTCATTAGATCTACTAGTTTGTATATTCTTACTAATTAAAACAAATAAAGTTTGAATTTGTTTTAAATAATAGCGAGCAATATTAAAAAATTAAATTTTGCAAAAATTGTTATAGATTTTTCTCAAAAATAAAATCACGATGAATTTGTTTATTTCACTTGATAATTAACTTAATTGAACATCAATAATTATTCAATTTCATTAAACTAATTTGCAATTATATCAGCAAGAAAAAAATTGAGAAAATCGGTTTTTAATGACAGAGATAGCAAATTAATTACCGTCTACATTGTTATTCTCTTTTTAAAAAGAATAATTTTACTTTTAAATTTTATGAAATTATGCTGCTTTTGTGTTATAATAAATAATAACAACAATTTTTAATGTTTTGCAAAAAATTTTTGCTTTTTTATAAGATCATTTTTACGATTATCACTTCAAAGTTGTTCGAGTTTAAAAAACTATCTTTAGAATATGTTTAAACTAAGTAACAGTAATATTATTTTGTAAAATTAGAAAATTTCTTAATTAACTCTAGCTTTTTAAATTGAATTTCATTTTATCTAAATAATACTAAATAATAATAATAATAATGTTCTCACGGGATTAAGGGAAACTAAACACACCTGAAAGCCCTACGAAATTTTGGTACTTTTGGCAGGTTTGGTATTTATGTAGCAATATGTATTTATTACAGCTCATTTGTCCTGAAATTTCTTATTCCAATCAGTCCAAAAGTCTCAAAAAATTTTATTTAGCTTTTTAAAGCAGTGATAGAGGTTAATGCCAGAACAGTACCAAATCCAAGTTTTTACCTTACCAATAATCGTAATTGTTCAAAAAATATAATAGAAACTTAACATAGTAACAGAAACAAAATGATTAACATAATATTTTAGGAAATAAATTGATGATTCTATAACTTTGTATGATAAAGGTTTGAGCATTACAGATTAGAATATAAAAACTGCGAATATCACGAAAACTGATAAACGCGAAATTCTTAAAAGCCGTGAAAATTATGAAAAGCGTAAAACCGTAATTCTGTGAAAAATGTCATCATTTATGAAAAAAGCACTTTGAAAATGACATGATCGTGACTGAAATTTCGTCACAAAGAGCTCTAAATTTAAAAACGAGAAAGTGAAAATAGAGTATAGGAACTCTACGGCTCCTACCTATTTCATTTTTTAAATTTGCAAGTTTTGACTTTTCGATTTCACACGAATAAGTTGATCAAAAAAAGTTTGCGAATTGATTAAATCTCAAAAGATGCTTCCGAAGCTCAATCAATTATCATTCCAATTGGTTTCTTATACGTCGGTGCAAAATTGCTAACAGCAGTTGCGTGAACACTGCTTCTCCATTTCTTTTTAAGGATATTTTTGGTTTAGCTTAATCTTACGCAAATTTTGCTCAGAATTTTTCAATGAATAAAACAAACTTCAAAGCATGTGTTTGATATACAACAGCAGTGGTCGATTATCGCGTATTACGGTCGAATTGTATACCGCCACCGTTTCACTTATCGCTGGAGGATGTTTGATGCTTATCGGACTGCCCTTGTTCATCGCTGCAGTTTACTTTCTTGCATTACCGAAAGTGGAGAGCGATGCTGACAAACTGATAAATAAACAAGCTAATCCAAAAGAAATCGATATAACCGAAATTTCGAAAACATTCGGATGGATTTCTCTACCTCTTGGTATAAGTCTTTTGGTGGCAAGTGTAGCTTTATGTTGCATTTCTTGCCGACTATTCTTTCGAGCGCTTGCTGAACAAAATCTGAATTACGCCGGCTTCTTCTATGCCAACGAAAGGCCACCGCAACGAACTGCTCCTGGCTATTATATTCGGCAGAGCAGACCATTCTCGCCACACTCAAGTTCTGCGACTGACTTCGTTTAAACAACGATTAAAAATTTAACTTTTTAAGTAATTTTGCCTCAACATTGATTAAAAAGTTCAAACAGAATGTGCCAAAAAACATTTTAACAGAAATGTTAAATGCAATTATGTTTTTTATCTATTTTGGTCTTTTTTGAAATATTGCTTGCTTTAAAATGAATTATTCAGAAAGTGTGATTATTTTTTGATTGCATTTTAAATTGTGAAAAACTTTGAATTGTTGCTGAAAAGAAAATGAATATTTTGCTTTGCTAAGTTTAACAAGAGGACAATTTTAATTTAATGAAGCTAGTTGAATTTATTAAGCTCTGAAAATTGCATTTGTGATACTTTTAAGCTAATGGTTGTGCTTTTTTGATATTGCTCTAAATTAAATTGAAAGCAGTCAAAGTTCAGCAATGCATTGCTTTTACTTCGTTTCAGCTTGAGACTTCGGACGACTTTTAATAATTGATTGTCATTTCCATTCAAAATCGAAAATTTTCAATATATTTTACTGATGAGATAGCCAATTTATTTGTTCGAATCTGAATGTGAGATTGAATTTGAATCAATTTGTTTGAATCATTTGTTTAATATGAAAAGACTTCAAAGATTATAAAGGTTTTGTAGGGTTGAAGTTTTTACCAAAGAAGAAACTGTCTAAATAATTAAAAAATAATTGTACTAAACCAACTTTACATTCTCAAATCTACTCCAGAACTTAATTAAAATTACAATGTATATATTATTATTAAATCATATTTTATTGAATTTGCTAAATCTCAAAATCGGCGCAACTGTTATTTAAAATAAATTTTAAATAAAAATTAAAGTTCTCTTGATTTAACTTAACTTATAAGGTTGAATGTCAATATCTTAATTCAGTAATTATAATTATGGGGTCAATAAATACACATTTTAAACGTGACAGTAGGTCTAGTAGTTGACTATTTGAGAAGTGGGGATTTATGTTTTTGTTTCCTTCTGTTGCCTTTTAAGTTTATAAATCAACTTCTATCTTAAGAGTTCAATTTAGTATAAATAATCGCAAAACATTCTGTCATTGACTCTATGAATAAATGCAGGCTAAATTTCAAATATCTGTAATCATAACTATTTACACTTACACACACTTCAAGAAACGAGAATATAAAACCAAGATATTCAGATTTTCAGTAAAAATATAATTGCTGTGCTGAACATTTATATGAATTGCGTAAAATTGAGAAAGAAAAATGAATGACGAATAGAATGATAAGAATAAATGATTCTTAGCACTTGTATATGTTATAAAAACATATATTTAAACAACTTTACACATAAAAAACACAAAAATCACATAATTATTAAATTAACTTGTTGTCAGAATCCCATTTTCAGGAAGAAATACTTATATGAATAAGACAATTGAGAAGTATTGATTTAAGACTTATTTTTAATTTTAGCCATTGTTACTAAACTTATAGGTTAAAAACTTGGGAAAGAAAAGTTTAAACACACTACGTGAAGTGCACTTGAATTAGATTATTTCGGCTTAAATACAGTTTTAGGAAAAAATGTTTATTCAAGCCATTATTGAAGTAGAGATGTTAGCTATGCGCAAGGATCTCAATTTAAAATATAAGTTTATTTTATAAAAACATTAGCAAAAGCGATAAATGCCACCAATACAATTAATTTCTAGTCTCACCTTTAATGATTTTTTTAATAAGTTTAATTTACAAAGCTTAAAGATAGAATAGAACTTCAATTTACCTAAATGAACAAACGATGACTCTCGAATTATTTTAAAAATAACAAATAAGACTAATCTTGCGTTTTTTCACGCTTAATTTCACATTTCAAAAGTAAGTTTTGAAAAGAGAAAATAAGTAAAAAGCGAGTGAATTGTGAATGTTTTATCAACTCAATGAGTTTCTTTTGTGATGGCATTCAACTGTTTGCGATCGCTTTGAAAATGCCAAAAACAGTGGCTCTCTCCAAAATGTCAACTATACGGACCGCAAGCAACCGCTGCTCATGGCAGCCGTCGGTTTTTAAGAAAATACTAAATCTCTTGAATTGAGAGCGTTGCTCGAACTGCGCTTGATTTGTTCGTGCTAAACGCTAGAATATTCTTGAATCGTTACTTTTCTTGCTTTTGCTTTCAACCATTCCTTGTAAAATTTGTTAATTACTAACATTCCGGCCTAAAGTATCAACTATCCTCTTCTGTTCTAACGAACGCAAAAGCACCTCTCTGACTTCTTTTAAAACAACACGGTACGAAAAAACCGAATTATTGTTTCGAACAAATACTCTGATATTGGTTTTGACTTTTCCTCGAAAAAATTCAAACCTGTTAATTTAAATAAAATTTATATCAGCGATAAATTTTACTTATAAATGCGCTTAAATTTTGTCTCCAACGGATCGATGCGTTACTATGTGATAAGAATTTAAATAATCTATCCGGGACAATCATTTTTCTAATTATATAATTTTGTATCATTGAATTGAATGATTGAAGAAAAATCTCTCCTAACAAATTATCTAATTGCAATGATAAAAATAAACTGAAGTTTATTATTCCTAAATTCATTATTTCTAATTAACTTAATACCAAATATTTCTGATTAGCTCAAGCCTAATATCAAAGTCGTTGGAATTAAACTTGAAATTAGTTTTTTTCTTACCACATAAAAACATCACATGATTTCGTTTTTTGTACATATTTAATCAAATTCTAAGCATAAGAAAACAAAAAAGGAACCACTCATCAGTCCGCACAATGGAGGAGCACTGTTGGTCACGTTGTTACTCTTTTCTGTAACACGTGACTGGCTACTATTTTATTAATTATTCGCAACTCGAGCGTCCCGAGCGAGTGTAAGTTGTTTTACTTCTTGCTTGAAAAAAAATAGATTAAGTAAATGGAAGAGGAACCTAACTAGAGTATAAGAAAATTACTTTACAGTGTTTTGAACTTACATTTCACATTTTGAAGAAAGTCTTTCACATTTTGCAAAAACACTTTCACTCTTT
>NCKU01002944.1:0-16857 GCA_003675995.1 Dinothrombium tinctorium | reverse complement strand
TGTTTCTCATTGTTTACTTCTCGAAAAAAAAACTTATTTTGTTCGAGAAATCACTTTTAATCATTTTTTGTAATCAATGAGAGATTTGAAGTAATCTCTGCTTTCTTTCTCTCTCTCTCTCTCTCTCTCTCTCTCTCTCTCTCTCTCTTTCTCTCTCTCTCTTTGCTCTTTCGAGTGAATAAACAGCAAACTATTTCTCGCTGTTTGCCTTATTGAAAATGTTTGTCAAAATGACTGTTAAAGTAACTGCTGTTTTCTCGTTTTTGCTCATCACAATTAAAGGTAAAATTCAAATTAACATTTAATTTTAAAATGATTTTTGAATTTCATGCGTTCATTATTTTCAGCGAACCATGATTTCATTGCCAACACAACTTTCAAATCGACCATTAAATTGGAACCGTTCACAGCGAGAAAATTAGACTGTTTGAATATTCCGTCAGACGCGAAATATGTACTGTTCGAAAGTCATTTATACGGGCAAAACATCACTTTGTCCTACGATTACCCATATTATTACAAAAAGCTCTCTTCGCAACGATCGATCACTGGTTCAGACATTGGTCTCGTCCAAATTCTTGAGCCTCAAGCAACAGAAACATTTATCTGGCTTTTAAATCCGAACGATAATATCGTTGAAATACTCGTTATCATTTCATATCATTCGACAAAAGGTATTTTCTAAATTGAAAATCTTGAAAAACAATAATCAATACTTTTTATCTAACTCTTAATCTAGAACCACTTCCTGGTGGGTGTAATTTAGAATTCAATGTGGAAATTTCTCCCTTTTTGAAGCTCTACAATGATGGAATAGAAACTCGTCTCGAATATCAACGTGCTTCCACTGGTGCCCCTCGTGGCGTGAGTCCTCTTTCCTGTGATACAACAAACCGTCAAATCGTTTACGAAGTTTACGTGTATTTTATGGCTGAAAATGATTACTCTAAAAAAGAGACTTATCGAGCTCTTCAGTTGATGGACAATGCAAAAAGTGTTCAACAATATGGAACTCTAGTCAAGACATACTCATTTAATCCTCAAACAAGAGTTAGCATGCTATCTTATCCTGGCCGAGCAGTTGTATATAACGTAGTCGCTAAATTTAAAGGTCAAGAGGCAAATTATGTACCTATCACTTCTTTTGGTTGCGATGTGAATTCAAAAGTCGACGGTTGTGGTAGACTTAGCTCAATCATAGGCAAAATACTGCTAATCGTTCTTGGAATTTTAGGTCTTATTGTATGCTTTCGTGGTCATAAATATTTCTCGTTTCGTGAGTTCTCATTGATTGTTTATATTTGATTCAATGCAATTTTTTTTTCTTTCTAGAAACTATGTTTTTTGGTTTCATAGCTACGGCTATACCAACATTCGTGTTGATTGCAAAGTACACTGATCTTTCACCAAGCGGTAAGCATTAAAAATAATTGGCGCTCCACTTTACTCTAAACATTAAACAGAACGTGACGCTCTAATCACATTTGTTGGTCTTCTTGGTGCCTCACTCTGGCTTTCATTTTGGAGATTATTTGCGTCACCAGTTCTTTCTACATTGTTAAGTGGCTTTGTATTTGGTTTCTTGATGACAGCTACTATCTTGTTTTCTTCGCTCGGTAAGTTTCGCAAACATTTTGGTCGAAACTTTTTCAATTCTTAGAATTCATTTTAATAACCAAATAATCAATCAATTAATCTTCAGGTAACGATCTTATTTTAAGAAACGACGTTAACTATTGGCTTGTGATTGCTTGTGGAATATTGCTTTTTCCTATTTTGATTCTACCTTTCGGAAACCTAGTTAGTGAACCAAAAAAAGGAAAAGAAAATCAAAAATTCTCTTTCAGTTGAGCATTATTTCATGTTCTGTGGTTGGTTCGTTTACTGCAATTGTAGCAATTGACAGATTCATTGGTGGCTCTTTATCATATATTCTTTTAAATGTTTTAAAGAGAGCAGCATTCGAGAAAACAAATTTAGCATCGAATCAAGTTCCCTTTCAAACTAAAGGTAAGTTTTTGACACATTTAGTGAGTGAAACAAACTTATATTCGCTATCAAGACATAGCTTTGTCAGTTTCTTGGTGCATTGTAGCACTATTTGGAATAATTGTCCAATTCTACGAATCACGAAATACTTTATATGAACGATTCGATCAATCCTCAATGGTCAATCCGCGAATGATGCGAACTCATGCCAATGTTTTGTATTCAAGAAATAACAACTTCAATCCTCAAAATAGCAACGCTTCCGCCTTTTTACCGCCTTACTTGAGATATCCGTCTGAAAACGAGCCTTTGCTTCGCAGTAAGCCTAAAACTAGATCAGGTCGACATGTTTCTAGATATGAAGCTATTTAAAGTTTCACACTTGTGCATCGTATATTTTTCTAGTTCAACAAATGTATTTTTTAAATTTTCTTGATTTATATAATATAAATAAATAAACAAATGAATTTGCTAAATTTTTTAAACAATCGTTTGAAAAATAAATTTTGCTCAAAAATGATTTTGTTTTCTCAAAACTTTGGCCAAAATAGAATGCATTCATTTTGCTTAATCGTAAATAATCAGATTTTGAGCATGATTTTTAGAAAACAGCTTTTGATGGTACTTTCAAATTTTTTAAATTTCCATAATATTTAAAAGTGAAAAAGTTTCAAAAGTGAGAAAGATGAAACGTTGCGAGACGCAATAATGAAACATTTATCACAAAACAAAGAAACTATAAAAATCTTAAATCGCTTACACTCTATCTCTCAAATTTTGACCACTGATAAACCTAATACACACAATAGATAGAATGTAGATTTACACACAATGATAGACAATAAAATGTCACACACAAAAAAAAATTGTCCACAATATTTGTCAGTTTTGGTAGGGGCGATAGGACTGCATACAAGCTGACAAAAAAGATGGCGGAATCTTTCGATTTTAAGCATTTTAAAGATCTGACATGAGATTAAACTTACATTTCACATTTTGAAGAAAGTCTTTCACTCTTTGCAAAAACACTTTCATCACGCGCTTTGGTGTAAACTTTGTCTGCATTTGGTTCGCAGTTTTAGGCGCGAAATTAAGCCGAGCAAAGCGTAATCAAGCAGTCGTCCCTCAGCCGAAATTCCGGTGCACAAACGGCGTGATAGTGACGCGCGCGAATCGAACGCGCGTTTTTCGGTTCACTTTTCTAGACGCAGTCATTTCACTTTCGTTCTTTTCGCGTGCTTCGTTTCAACTGAAATCTTCGATTCGAAAAATGGACAAAAAACTGGCGAACGCTTTCTTGTATTGCGTTTTAAAAGAGGAAAGCGAAGAGGTCGCCGAAAGCTTTCGCAAAGCTATGAAAGCAAAAAACGAAATGCCAACCATCAACGATATTTGCGGCGATTTCCTGCTTTCGCGTAAAAGAAAATTAGAAGAAGAAGCGACTAGCGAACAGCAGCCTCCAATGAAAAAGCCAGTCACTTCGAGCGTTGTCAACTCGAAAGCAAAAACTCAAAATTCAGAATCTTCGGACGAATCACCATCTCCAGTCAAGAAAGCACCTGTTAATTCAACATCCAAAAAACAAGAATCCAGCGACGATTCCGAATCAGATTTCGAGGATGAAGAAGAAGAAGAGGATGAAGAAGAGAAAACTGTTAAATCGAAAGCGGCTTAATTGCCAATTTTGACTGGATAAAGGCCTTATTTTGATTAGTTTTTTCTATTTAATTGTTATCTATAAAATTGTTGCGCTCGTGAATGGCCGCAACGAATTTTTTTCTCTAATGGAATTTTCATAATTTCTTTGAAATTTAAACTACATCAGCATCAAAATTTGTCTTTATCAACTTGACCGTTTTTATTCATCATTTCAGGAATAAATTCTGGTAAACATTTTTCGATCGAAAATGGTTAAACGATGGCAATCAAATTTTTTGTTTCTCTTATTGTTTGGCTTCTTATCTCTCATATAATCATTAAATTCGAATTGAAAAGTTTTCAAAATTTTGTTCGCTTCATTCAAGAAAATAGCTTTTTACCCTATTGATATGTGGAAAGGTATTTTGCCTGGGAATTTGATTCTGATGAAACAAGAATCGAATATGTGTGAAATCGTTCAATTGAGCTGATGTGGTGACATATAAATTAAGTAAATTGTTCTAATTATGATATACGGGCAGTAATGCCTTAAAGTAAATAAAGATGTTATGTTATTTTAATTATTAAAATTTGCATGCGATTCCCTTTTTTTGTACTTTACTAAATGTTTAATTTTATTGAGAAATAACAAATGTAAATTTACTATTTCGTAGAAAGAAAGAAAGAAAAACCAACTCTAAACCAACAAAATTCAATTGTTGACCGATCGTGCATCGCATTTTTTCTTATAATGTTCTTTTTAGTGGCGATTGCCTTTACTTTTGGACATTTTTGTTCTCCTTCAACTAATGACCGATACGAAAGTGACAAATTGGTATGTTTGTCAAAAAAAAACGTTTATATGTTCTGACTAACTTTACTGTAATTTTCAGGTGGAAACAAAGAACTATGTGTGTTTAAAAAAAGTGCCTATAAATAGCGCTTGCCTTTCGTTTCAAGAACCAGAATTCGTTTACTTGTTCACATATTCAATTGTTTGGGAAATAGATATTAGAAATGGTAACATTCATAATTTTAAAAAAATAAACAGCGTATTCTTTGAAAATGAATCGATTGACAACGCGTGCACAACGAAATTAGACGAACACAACACAATTACACTAACGTTTGAAGTAAGTTTGCCGAAACGATAGATAAAAATTGATAATTCGCTTTTACAGCGTTTGAAAGCGACAATCTACATTTACAATAAAGCAAGAAGTAATAGAGTTTTGAAAGCGAAATTTTTTCGATATTTATATTTAAAGGAATTCGATATTTTAAATGTGACGTGCTTATCCTGTTTCACGAACAGATCGAACATTTTAGCCTCATTTATTTTAAACAAAAAATTTTTTCTATGCAATTTTGGCGCAAAAAATTCATCGAATGTAACCGATTTGTCTTGCCAGCAGCAGTCCACTTATCGCTTTCCTCCGGGAATCACTCTCGAGCCTCCTGATTTCAACTGCATCGGCATCGCGTACAACAATTTTCAGGATTTAGTGATTGTGGAAAAGAGCAGAAACTACTTAAGATCAGGAAGCCGTTTTAAATATTTCGACGATTTATTTGAATGCAAATCTCGATTTTCGCAAAATTTTCTGCTGTTTCTAATCGGATGCTTCACAATGATCAGCATACTGGTCACATACAAATGTATGACGAACAAAAATTTTCGTTTCAAACGAAAACCATCAGAAATAAGCGAAACTAAAACACATACGCTAGCAACAGTTTCTTTGAGCAAAGTCAAATCAAAAGCTCGAAAAAATAATCAAATAAATAATAACTAAATTAAAAATAATTAACATTTGAAAATGAGTGCTTTCATTATTCGCAATAATCATATGGTTTACTCAAAACGATAATTCGGTTTGCAAATTTTCGAAATAAATACACAAAATGTGCTCCATTTCCATGCAAAGTTTACGCTCTGCCTTCAAAGTGTAGATTTTCTTTAATATTTAGGAAGTGGCTAACAAAATTCGGTTTAAAGCCAGTAATCGGTCATCTATTCTCGGCGAAGAGCACAAAAGTTGTTTTAAATAAATTTTGATCTCTTATAAAAAGCTTTAATTTGGACAAAAGTAAAAGTCAACAGACAGACGTTGATTGTTTTCATTGGTCATTTTAAATGCAATTTTGAAATTTTCGATTGTAAAAAAATAAATTAATTTTAATTTTAAAAATTAATTTGAAATTGAAAACTTTTTAAAACTCAACGTTAATCTCACGTTTAAAAAGCGCGCGTCGAAAGAGCGAATCAACGGCAAGAAGCTGCAACGAATTGTTTATCAAAAATTTGAATTCCAATCATTGCTAAACATGCTACAGTAAGCCACAAAAAAAACTCCCACCGGTGGCGGATAGCGCATGCGCGTATACATATAAATGCATTGAGTGTTCAGCCATAGTTGAAGCTTTTTTGGCGCGTTTTACTGTAAACAAACGTTTAGTTTTTTTTTCGTTTTTAAAGATCATTTCAATCGTTGAAATAATGGATGTAAAAGGAATGAATACAAACGACGATAATGATGAAGCAAACGATGACAATCACTGCTTTTCAAGTGAAGAAGACAACGAGTACGATTTTAGCAATATTCTATTCACCAAAAATTTGGCTCCTCTTTCGTTTTATTTACTGCCGTGTGATGAGCGAACGAAGATCCGATCGTTGATCGAACGCGGCGGAGGAGTGTTCGAGTCTTATGATGCTTCGCTTAACTCCCCGTCTGTTTTTCTTTTGCTTGGACACTCTTGGATTAAAATGAATGTTTCGCCCGAAGAAATGAAAACGAGTCGTTATTATTCGGTGCAATTTGTATTTGATTGCTGCAAAACGAACACTTTATTGGATATCGAGAAATACAAAGTGGTGCCCAAAGCCCATTTAATGCCCCCATTCGATAATCTCACGACACAATCGCGAAAAGTGTACTCAGCAATAGAAGATATGCAACTCATCAATTTTGTCGTTGAGAACAGACGTTTTAGTGAAATAAAAGGCCTAAAATTATACGAAGATATGGTCAAAGCTAAAATTTGTCCGAATCGCACATTTTGGTCGCTGCGCACTCATTTTCTTAATTCAATAATGCCGCTTATTGATTGCTTTCCTTTGAGTGAAGACAGCAAAAATTTGCTCAATTTTTACTTCAAAAAAGAAAATACAAAGGAGAGAAAAGCGGCAATTGGTAAAAAGGTCGAATCGAGCGAACTTTCGGAAAGTTGTGAAATTGATGTGAATGCTGAAAAACAAAATATTGGCATTTCATCAAACAACACTAGTCAATTCGTATCAACTGTATGTTCATACGATAAATGTGTTGAGTCTCAGGAAAATTCAGCCAAGCTAAAAAGAAAACGGAAAAAGAAATATTGCATCAACAATTTACTAAGTGAAGAAAGCGAAGAGGAGGCACAAGAAAGCGACGAAACGTTCTATATCGAAAAAAAACACAAAGAACATGTACACAGTCGAGATCTAGCCAGTTATAGAAGAAGTTACAGCAGAGATGAAGACAACAAATTGTTAAAATGGCTGTATAATCGAAAGTATTTAGATCAAACGAGAGGAAATCAAATTTGGATGACAGCTGAAAAGGAGAAAGTGCTAAATCGAACTTGGCAAAGCATGAGAGAAAGATACTTGAAACGCCTTTTGCCAAATTTATATCTCTATGATCTCACTTATGAAGAAGCGACTACTTTTGTTGAATTCTCTGGCTTTACGAGTAAAAAGAGAAAACAATTGCTCGAGCAATGCTTAATATTGAAAAAGAAACGTGCAGTCTTAGAAAAGTAGTACAGTTAATGCACACCTCTCTTGAGCGTTCACCTCTACTTACGGACGCTAAAATAAAATACCCTCCTAGGTGAACTCATTTAAAAGATGTCCTCTCTACAATGGCCACCTCTTTATAATGGTCAGATTTTTTGGACTCCTTTAGTGTCCTTTGTAGGGAGGTTTCACTGTATTAGCTAATTTCATCATTTTATCAATGTAAATAAGATAAAAAATTTTGTAAATTATCGCAAACCACAAAAGAGAATATATAAAGTTAATTGTATTGTTTATATAAAATATTCTTGTTCCTCTCTTAATCTATTCAATTTATCTTTAATGCTTTCCCAAAGTCTAAAAAATTAATGTCATGGGCATAAGGAGACCAATCAATTCCTTCTACGATTACTCTGTTTGAATCTAAAGCAATAATTTGGTTCTGTTCATGAGCTTTCATCAAATCATTAAATGTTTAAATGCTATAGGGCCGTGCCCGATGTTTTCCGAACCAAGAATCATCAATGCAATATTTTTGTGTCAGAAAAGTTGTCAGCGAATACCAAAGAATTAATTTCGATTGAGTTGATCAATTCAATTCTAACTTGGTGACAATGTCACCGATTTTAGATCAAGTTTTAAACAATAATAATACTTAAGTGAATAAAAAATAATCGAATCAAGTGAAAATGAGAAAAATCAAAATTAACTATTTGGACTCATCAAATTGCAATAGTCAATAAACCTGCAGTACAAATAAAATCTTGAGCGAAACTTTATAATCTTTTCTTCCGTAGCTACAGTAAACCGCAAAACAATTCCCCACTCTAGCATGTATATGCACATTTGGGGTGGGAAATTTTTTTGCGATTTACTGTATAAAACATTGCAGCAATTTAGTGATGGCGTGTAACTTGAGGCAACTCGGCGTGTATTCGAAATCGGCGGCGTAAGTTCGGCCATTCCAAAAGCTGGTTTCAGGTCCCATATTCGAGTGAAGCATCATTTTGTGTTTTATTCGCGAAAAACGAGCGCAAAATCGAATGCAGAGTGAAGGCAGAAACGAGCAAAGCGTTGATAACGGTACGTTAAGTTTTTGACGCATTCATTTGTTGCAAAACAGAGTGCGAACACAGTGAAGGCCCCGAATTCGAACAACGCGTGTAAAAATGGAGACGAAAAGGGGAGGCGAAACGAGAGCCGAAAATTAAGCGATCTCATGTTTTCGTTCGCTTTCTGCGCAAAAAAATCTCATTTTTTCTCGAATTAAAACGAAAACGAATGAAGGCACAACAAATCGGAATCGAAAATGATCGAAATGCTGAATTCGCGAAAAATGATCCTCACCGTAATGGTGTTAATCGTCGTTTGCGTGGTGGTGGTCATTCTCGAAGGCATCCTTACCGACAGCGAGAAGAAACCCATTCCGCAAACAAACATAGTTTTCAATGGTTTGGAGCACAGTAATGAAGAGACGAGTGCGAAGAGCGAGAAACAGGAGAACGCAAAGAAACGCGACTGTTGGTTAACTGAACATTACACAGTGAAAGAGAGCTGTTCGCCGTGCACTGAGTTCGAAAAGGCGAGCAAACATTTGCCCGCTTGTGTTCCCACCGGTTACAAGGAGTTGGTTACCTGTGCTAAAAGCGGTGATTTTATGCGTAGCTGTGATTTGGGTCCCAAACATTTTTGGTACTTCGAAATTGTGATGATATTTTTCTCGCTTTTCGGTGCTTTCGCTGTAAATTTACGACAAAAGCAATTGAATAGAAAAATGATTGAAAAATTAAAAAGGCAATTGAACAATGGAGTGTAATTTTAATCTCTTATTTTTCGCTTTTTAATTGTTAATATTGCAAAAAAATTTATTACAAATTTTAAATAATAATTTTAGATGAAATCGAAGATTTGCATATTTGTGGCGGCTGCAAAAACGTATTTTGTTCTATCGAGACATTCGTTAATCACAAAAATGAATGTCAGAAGCGTAAAAAAGTCAACAAAAGTATCACTGAAAATGATATCGTGGCTCCATTGATTGTCAAAGGTCCTGATTTTGATACCATTCTTTCAAACGCTGAGTTCGAAAATAGGTAAAGCAACTCACAATTGCACAACTTATACATTTGTTTTCAGTGCTAAAAGCAAAGATCCTAGAGGAATCGAACAGCTTGAAGTACAAGTAATCGAGGAGCACACGGAGAATGCCACTGACGATTGTCCTGAAATTGTTGATCTCGAAAAAGAGGATCTAAATGAAACACTTATACCTCAAAATGATGGTATGATTAAAATTTTGAAGACCAGCTTCGGAAGTGAAGTTCAGTATGAAACATGTATGTCATCTAAAGAAGATAAATTTTTGGAATAACTTTATTATTTTGTAGTTATTACTGCCAACGGAAAGAAATACCTATGCAGATATAATGAATCTTGTGGATTTTCGTCATTCTATTTGAAAGATTTAGAAAGGCATTACCGAATACACACTGGTGAAAAACCTTACAAGTGTGATGTTTGCGGAAGATGTTTTAATCGCTCAGACAAATTGCGACTTCATCAAAGGTCTCATACAGGAGAAAAGCCTTACAAATGTGAAAAATGTAAGTTATTAACTATTGTTATTAACTTATTGTAACTTATTTTCGAATACTTATTCACTATTTCACAGGTGCTTATGCCTCTGCCGACAGAAGCAGTTTAGTAAAACATCTTCGAATTCACACTGATGATCGTCCTTATAAATGCCAATTATGTACATATGCAAGTCGTAATTCAAGTCAATTGGTTGTTCATTTGCGAACACACACCGGCGATGCACCGTTTCAGTGCCACGTTTGTTCTTCCTCTTTTAAAATCAAGTCGGATCTCAAACGTCATTTGAGACTCCATACAGGGGAAAAACCTTTTGAGTGTCAATTATGTTCATACCGATGTTCGATCAAAGGCAACTTAAAGATGCATATGAAATTAAACCATTCGGATGAAAGTCAAGTTGCTTGTGACAGATGTGACTTTGTTGCTCCATCGAAAAGACAGCTGAAGGAACATTTAAGAGATCATTCATCCAAATCAATCAAGTGTACTTTATGCAATTATAGCTCTAATTCAAAGTCAGCTTTGAAAAGTCATTTTCGTATTCACACCGATGAAAAACCATATCAATGTTCTGTTTGCCATTATCGTTGTCGGCAGGCCTGTAATTTAAAAACACACATGAAGAAGAAGCATTCAAATGCCGAAGCAGCTTCGAAAAAGAGAAAGCAATTTTCAAACGACAATTCATCCACTTTGAAAGAACAAAAACAAAAGAAAGGAGTAGGACGAGCTTATTGTCAAACATTGTTCCCATGTCAATTATGCGATTGCTCCTTTGTTAGAGAAGACTCTTTGAGAAGTCATCTTAGGCATCATCGAGAAACATTGCCCCAAACGGGGGCTGCTCTTGCAATTCTGCAGTTACAGGAGCAGTCTTTGATTCAAAAACCGACAAATGTACCTGAAACCAGTGGTGACACTCCAGAATGTCATTTGATAACGCATGGTGCTTTTAATGATAATACAGATGCTGAATGCGAAAATGGGCAGACAAAAACTAATGAACAAGAAGATCCAATCGGTGAGGCGATCAACGAAGAAAATATCGCTACCGATCTGAATAGCTGTGCGCCTCTTGTTTATCAACTTCCTCCTGGTGTAAGGTTAGCGCCACTTTTATTACCCGAAGATCAAACATCTTCAGTGAATCCAACTTTGCTCATAGTTTCAAATAATGTCGAGGAAAATATTAATGTTATGAGCTAAGCATTTAAAGTGTTGATAAAATCAAATCTTTTTGGGGCGGTTATTGTAGCTTTTCGTTTTTGTTCAATCTCATTTTCCTGATTCAATAAAAAATATTTAACTTGTTCAAAAAAAGAAAAATTTCTAAATTTAATTTTGATGATATGTAATAACTAATTTTAATTTTGGCTGGACAATGAAATAGACTTTCAAACTTAAATAAAGTAAGGGAGACTTATGACACTTGCTTTACTGCAAAGTTCAAATTTAAATAAATAAATTGAATCTTATTTCGAAAAGTGAAACTTGTACAAGTAAAATCTATTTTAACAATTGAATGAATTTATTCCGAAAGTGCCTTTCTAATATATGCATTGTTGGATAGGCCCTTTCGGAATAAATTTATTCAATCGTAATTATTTAGGTTATCAATTTTTATATTTTTCATTTTGCCACTTTTGTTGCTTGTTGTTAGAAATTTTATCACAAACATTTCGCTTTGTAATATTTGATTTTGGTTTCATTTCAAAGTTTTTATGTTTAGTTGATGGTTCAGAAATCTTAACCATCATCTCTTGCATTTCATCTCTCTTAACATTATTTTCATTTAATTTCCGATTCTTGTTTTCGATGAAATAATTCAAATAAGAGAGTCCAGAAATTTGTGGTTCATCTACAGAGGAAATTATTTGTCAAACAAAGTTAATAATTCAGCTAAAACTCAATTCAAAACTTTACCGTCATTAAGATCCTCATCATCCAAGCTACAGTTATCATCTACGATGAATCTTGCTTTGATGTTTTCGCTTATTTCATATTCATTTTTAGAGAGATTCACGGCGAATTTGTTCTCGTGATAGAGATGATCAGAAGCATTGTGATTAAACTGTTTACAAGGCTTTGTATTTACATTTTTGCTCTTTTTAATTGTGTTTAGTTTTTGTTTATCATTTGATTGAATGTGGTCTTCTCTCTTCGCATAAATACCAATTCCAAAATATTTAAATAATTTTACCTCTGCTTCCATTTCTTTACACGAATCGCAACTACTTTCTGACTGCAAAGATGTGTTCTGTTCGAGTAACGGATGCCAATTGACCGCATCTACTTTTTCTCTTTTCTCATAAAAATGTTTGTATTGACTTTTAGAAGTGATACAATTGAATTTATGAAAAATTTCTTCGAAATAAGAGGTTCCTGTTGATTGAAGACTGTCACTTTCCATTCTACGTAACCAACAATCGCAAGAAAAAGCTTGGGGAAACTCGCAGCGATCCTCACGCGACGATTGAAAAATATCGAAGAGCAGGCGCCGATCAAGAGCTTGTACTGCATGAGTTGAGATCAGTGCCTGTTTTAATGTAAGCTCTAGATTTTCAACACAATGAATGAGCTGGATAAGCATCAATCCATTACCGATAACTGTTATGATTTTATTTGGATTTGATTGCTAGCAATTCGTAAAGCAGCATATCGGAAATTAACATTGTCCAAATAGTTGCAGAAATGGGTTATAGAAAAAAAAAGAAAAAATTTTCGTATTTTATGCTCACACACTGTATGAAGATAATTTTTGTTTTGACTAGAAGCGATGAGTTCGACACTCTGCTTCAGATAATTCAACATTTTTTCTCGCTGATGCTTTACATTTTTTAATCATCCTTTTTTGGCAAGAGTATTCATTTCATAGCATGCAAAATGTATGTATTCTAACTTCGCAAATCGTGCGGATTGATGTTAATGTTAATTTAGAGAGCTCGCGGACCGCAAATTTGTAGCTGTCAAATTAAGTATTCCTGCGCTTTGCGAGCAGACAGAGAGAAAGAGAGAGAGAGAAGCAAAGCTTGATTAAACAGCGATCAGTCGACAAAATTCAGCTTTACTACACATAATTTGTAAATTATAGATCACCTTTGTTCAAAATAGAGTTACACTAAAGCCACATTTTCAATTTTTGATTATATCGCCGTCAAGCCTTAATACTTACGACGGCGACAAAATTTATCTCCTATTTGGATTAAGCTTGGAAAGTTTGGACACAAAACTTCCATAAATGTGATTCATGGCATAAATTAAGACCACATTAAACATTGATCATACAAGTAGCAACTGCTATTCATTCGATTTTATTTGATAATGACGCCGAAACAACTCGATTAGAACTTTAAGAGTGTGTCTTATGGTTGGAGAACTGCGCAGATTTTTGAATATTAGCGCTTTAAATTTTAAAGTTCATTAAAATAAGCTGAAAATATTATTCTAATTAACCTCACTTTGATTAAGTGTGATTTCAAAAAATCAAAATTGTTTATGAAAAATAAAAAGATGAATTTGAGATGCGCGAATTGTTTTGAGGCAGCTCGAAAAAATGGAAATTTTACTTTGTCGTATTGAGATGATGAAATTGTTTAGATCTCAAAGCTCTAATGCTATTTTCGAGAGTTGCCTTATTTGATTACTAGAGTTGAGGACAAAACGAATAAACACTTTTCGCTCATCTCTATGGTTAAATCACTTATGGCTCATAAATAATTCACACAATGGCGAAGATGATATGCGATATGAATTCATTATGAATGCGAGCGTGTAAACAAAACGATGAAGTGAATAGGAAAGTGAGAGCGTGCAGAGTGTAAAAATGAATGAGGTTTACGAGTGAATCCCAAGCGATTGCTGGCCATCAAGAAGACAACTGCGAACACCAACAAATTTTGCTCGTTTTCCTTTTATTTATAAGTGAGTTAAGAGCAGTTTGAAAGCTAAGCAAAAGCTGCAAATTTGGAGAAAGCAATCAAGTCGCTCGTGAAAGGCAAGTTTGATATAAGTTTGTGTGCTTGAGGTTAAAACACAGCTCAAAGCTGAGTTAATACACAGTGAAAACAAATGGCTGCAAACTGTGTGCAGGTTTAATTATGAGTATTGGGATAAGATGTGCATAAAGTGTATCTCTCGCTCTCTTTCTCTCTCGACTCGGAGAAACTTTTAATGGCTGTCCACTAATTAACGAAACCCTTTCTATACACGTACATCGAGTATAGAGCGTAAACGAATCCATTTCGCGTTAATAGAAAAACTCTATATTATCGAAACTGTGCGATATTCGTGTGTGTGTGCGTTGTGTGCGTTCGGCACCGAAGGGTCACTTCCAACGCTCGAATTATTTATATTCGTAATTAAACTCTGATCGCCTCATTAAACAGCTTCCTTTCTTTCTCTCTGTGCTCCTGACAACTGTTCAATAATCATTCATCAGTTTCTTAACGTTGCAAAACTCAACAACAACGGCTTTTGTTTCTTTTATGTAACTTTGACGAAAGTTTACTTTACTTTCTTTTAGATCAAAAGGCTGCTAACCTTAGCGAGTCCATTGTTTTCAAGCATTTTTTCTGACGGTCACAATTCATCAACAGATCAGATCAATTTTTTTTCCTCTCATTAAGCGCAATGCAAGTTCAGCGATTTAACAAACCGTTGCATTCGGTTTTTGCAAAATTCAGCGAGTCCTAAACGATAAAACGGATAATTAAAAAATTGTTTCTCTACGCGTTTCTTATTTTAACGTGTAACCGAAAAAACAACACTGCGCTCAAAACACAAACCATTTTGTTGAATGCATGCGATTGTTTTCGACGACGAGATTTTTTTTGCGCTTTTAGCGAAAAAGAAATGAGAAGAGAGAGAGAGAGAAGAGAGGAAATACAAACTGCAATCAACTGTGCCGCTGTTTGCGGTCTTCAAAAAACGGTAATTGCAACACGCCAACCATTAATAACTTAAACATAACAAATTTTCACTTACAAACAGCTCTCGCTCTCTATGTTTTGTTATTTTAGAATTTGGATTTTAAAAAAAATTTTTCGCTTTACAAAAGTGCGGCAAACTTTTTCAAATAATTTTTTTTTCGCTCTTTTCGGCGATACAAAGTTAAGAGTAGCGCGTTTCATTTATGTACAAACATTCATTTATCATTTGAAATTTTTTTCCGAAAAACCGATGTAAAGCACCCAAAAATGCCATCAAATGTCTAAATTTAGTTTGAAACGTTTGCTTCCGTAGTATTCACATAACTTTGCTTTTTGAATGCTAATCACTTTTTTTTTGCTTGAAAACATAAGAAAAACTACGAAAAGTCATCGTTTTGTTTACGAAAAGTCTCGCTTCAAATGCGTGAATATGGACATTAAATTGAAATCACTCTCAATGAGTTACTTTAAGTGAAGCGCTAACACGATGATCAAGATAATTAAATTTCGCTCGTAACATCAATAAAATTAGCTTCTCGTTTTATCTAAAAGGCGCATGCAATTTACATCACACATAAACGCCAATCTTTTTTTCAATTAGAATAAAGAGTTTTTAAATTTAGAAAATACATATGCTCAATATCATCTCTTTAAAAATGAATCAAACATTTCGATGACTGAAAGTGAAGATTTGAAAGTGAAAGTTCCACAACAATTGAATATGTTTCTCTTCTTACTAGGAAACCGTTCGAATGGGTTCCTAGTTAGAGGTATGAATTCTTGGGTTGAGAGTATTAAAAAAATTTTGAAAAGTG
Organism: Dinothrombium tinctorium; assembly: GCA_003675995.1. NCBI lineage: Eukaryota > Metazoa > Arthropoda > Arachnida > Trombidiformes > Trombidiidae > Dinothrombium > Dinothrombium tinctorium. The sequence goes on along the minus strand of NCKU01002944.1, from coordinate 1,105 downwards.
CTCAAGAGCTTCTTAAGAATTTGAGATCATTTGAATAAACTTTTCATAAGCATATTGCTTTTAAATGGTAAAACTTCAGTATACTGTTAATGGTAAATTAAGAAATTATTTGCATTTTTAACACGCATCGCTTTTAATGTTGTTTATAAAACTGATTTGCTTCGCTTTTTTCGCTGTATTCTCCGATGGACTCTACTCGTTAAGTATGTTCAGAATATTTATGTCATATGTGTGGGTACCCCGCTTATACTTTTGCCGGTATACTGAAGTTTTGCCTAAATTTCTGACTTAAATTATCTCGCAAGTTCATTTAGTATGTGGCACTTCAAAATTCTAAGCATTTACTAATTTGCGACGATTTCATAAAAAGTTAATTGATTTGCTTTTGTGTTAGTTAGAACGAAAAGAAGATCGAAAGAATTCTTAAATGAATAATTTTTTAAAATGTCGGAAGAAAAAGTAAACACTTCGACATTATTCAAACTTGGATTCTTTGGACATGTAGTGAGCAACCTTAATTCAACAGATTCATTATTGCCTCAGAAAATGTAATGCCGCCATGCATATTGTTTCATCACTACTCGAACAGTGATCAGCTAATTGAACACAATTTTTCGTGCTTTCTTATTAGATTCAAAAGCGATTGCAAACAGCTGAAGTTCGATGCAAAGTGAAATCTTCATTTTGTTTATGAAAAATTCACAAATTCGTTCATTTTATCAAAACTCACTTTACAAATGTGGAATTAACGCGTGCAAATAAGTGATTTGAGTGTGACTTGTTTTGTTTTGTAAAAATGGTTTACGAGTTATCTCTTGTATGTTAAACGACAGTTGTGAGCATTTCAAAATGTATTGCCGCTATGCATTTTGTTTGCTCGCCGTTCCAACGTTGATCAGCAAATTGTACAGTTTTTCGTGCTTTCTTATCACATTTAAAAGCAATTGCAAGCAGTTGAATTTCAACGCAAAGTGAAGTGTTCATTTTGTTAATACAAAAATTCGCAAATATTTTTTCAAAACTAAATTTACAAATGTGGGATTAACGTGTGCAAATAAGTGATTTAAGTGTGACTTGTTCACGAAGAATAGTTCACGAGTCATCG
>NCKU01002943.1:0-16860 GCA_003675995.1 Dinothrombium tinctorium | reverse complement strand
TGAAAGTGTTAACTTGAAAAAAATGGACAATTCAATTAATGCAAATGATGAAACAACAACGACAATAGTGTTTTACGTTTTGATTGCGTTCGCTTCGCTTTTGACATTTGTCAAATTGCTTAAAAGAGAGAAAACATTTTTAGACATCTTCGAGTGAGTTATAGCCTATAACTTATAGGTTATATATAAACCAGCTCACAAGACAAGTAAAATTGAAGTGCTTACAATTCGACCTGTGGCATTGTTAGCAGAAACTCATTCAACTTCTCCTTTTAAACCTACTGAACAAGATATACGAAAGCCACTACTTAGCGAGAGGAAGAGCATTACTGAATTGTGGAACAAACTTAAAAATTTTTTGTAAACCTGTTCGTTTTTTATATTTTGTTTTATGAAAATTCATTTTCTTTTATTTTAAAATTATTTTCAAAAATTAAATAATTTAATTTTAAATTAAGAATTAAATTCAAATTGATAACATAACATGACATAACATGTTTTATTCATTTAAAGCATTTGTACCCATATTTTTAACTTAAAAATTTTGATGACAACTGTCGATGTTTAACATTGAACATTACCAACTTGAATTGATTTCTTTCCTGCATCCAGTCCTGGCGTAAAGTCTATGAATTGTCCCTCTACCTTTTGTTACTCTGTAATTTTTCGTTCATTAGTTCTTGAAGAAAAAAGGAACACTGTTACGAATAATCCTTGAGACGCGTGTGATGATTTTATCAAATGATTTTACTTCAGAAGTTTCCATTGGATGATTTAATGCTGCTGATTACGTTTTTTTTTTAAATTTCTAAAATTTCTGATTTTTAAAATCGTAAAACAAAACTTTAAAAATCTTTTTGTCAATCTGTTCGTGTTTCTAGTTTTTTTTTTTAATTTGCTTTTGTTCGTTTTTAAAATTTGTTTTTAAATTCAAAAAATTGAATTCAAATTAATTGCTTTTTGCAAAATTTTCTTAATTGAATTTTTTAAATTTGAGATTGCTTAAATCAAACTAGAAAAGAGAAAAAATGCTAAAACAATGTTGCCAATTGAGATTCTTTGCTTTTTACATTTACTTTTCGTGCTTTTCGTCGATTCAAAAAGCTTGAAAAAGGCGCGCAAATTTATGAGTCGAAATACGATTTTTGGTCGCGTGTTTTGCTTTCAAACGAACGATGGTTTCTTTTGCTTTCAAATGTTTCGTTTTCGAAAATAATCAAGAAATCAACTCTTAATACTTTCGGTAAAAATTCAATTTTCAGTAAAACGAACATCAACTTAACTCTAAATTATTGAGATATCAACGAGTGTATTCGTGTAACGATCGAAATAAGTTTGTCTCTGATTTTAAAGTCTTAATCATGTTGAAAAAATTTTTGTGAACAATTTTAAAGAGTGTGTATAATGAATGTGTTTTCGGAAGCGATGAGAGGCGCCTCGATTTTAATGATTGAACCTTTTTATACGGGTTCGCACAAAGCATTGATCGATACTTTGAATGAACGCTTAAAAGAGAAAGTTTGGACAGTGACAATGAAAGGCAAGAAGTGGCCGTGGCGGGCGCGAACGGCCGCACTGCATTTGGCTCAGACCATCGTTGCACCGATTCCGCCGTCCGTAAACACGCTATTTGCAAGTTCGGTGCTTAATTTAGCCGAACTTTGCGCTCTCCGATCAGACATCGCAAAATTGCGAAAAGTGCTTTACTTTCACGAGAATCAATTGATTTATCCTCGGCAGCAGCAGAAAGAGCGAGATTTCCAATATGGCTACAACCAAATTTTGTCCTGGTAAATGCTCATTTACTTTTGCACTAATTTCATGTTTGATCAGTCTTGTCGCAGATAAAATACTTTTCAATTCCGAGTTTAATCGAAAATCGTTTTTATCCTCGATGAAGTCGTTTTTAAAATTGATGCCTGACTACAGACCAAAAAATCTTGAACAACAAATTGAACCAAAAACACAAGTTCTTTACTTTCCTGTCAAGTTTCCGAAAGAGCGATTTATTGAAAAATGCACGCAAGGTCCTTTACATATTCTTTGGCCACATCGATGGTGAGTGAAGCAATTCTCACTGTTCGAAACAGCTTACAGACTGAATACAGATAGTAAAACAGAATTGAATGAATTTATTACGAAAGGCCTATCCCGTAATGTATGCATTGTTGGATAGGCCCTTTCGGAATAAATTCATCCAATTATTTTTTCATAAACCACAACAAATTACACTAAAATCATCGTTATTTTATTTGCACACATTAATTCCTCATTTTTAAATTAAGTTTTGACAAAACAGTGAAATGAAATTTAGTTAAAAGAATGAATTGTGAATTTTTTTATAACAAAATGAGCATTTCTGTTTGCATTGATATTTAATATTTGCAATCGCTTTGAAATGTGATAAGAATACAAAACCGAGTCCCCAATTTGTCGATGACCGAACAGAGAGCAAGCGATAGCCGCTGTCTACTTTCTGAAACAATAATGAAACTGTTGAATTAAGAAATCGGCTCCTCACTCCATGTCACAGCACTCAAAGTTAGAATAATGTTGAACTCGATATTCGTTTACTTTTGTTTTCGAAATTTTTAAAAAATGATTTAATTATTAACACTTCTCTTTCTCACTTCTTTATGTTCTGACACAAAAGCAGCTTAACTAACTTGTGATGAAATCGTTAATAATTTTAACACTTGCTGACGAGCGGCCAGATGTTTTGAGCATATATTTTGATAAATTCACTGTTTTTACTTTCTAGTTTTTCTTTGTTTTGAAAATACAATCTCTATCGGGGTTAAAGTAGTCGGAAAAATCAAAATAATTTGATTTTTTGGCTTTTTTCGCTTTAAGTAAAAATTCGAACACAACAATTGGTGGTTCTGTTCCTAATTCCGTCGATTCATTTGAGCGCTCCGCGCTTTTCTACAATTCTAAAAATAGTAACGGAAAGTTTTAAAAACTAACATCGAGCGATTAAAATGGCTCAAATGCACATGAAAAAAATGATAAAAGTTGCATATGAACAGCTCTCTATAAATCAAACTTTAGCGCTTGTTTCAAATTGAAGGCTTGTTTGCCAATTCATGGAAATCTTTGATCGGTTTTCGTTCTGAATTTTTTTTTTACTACCTCATCACATCTTTTACGTTGGGACTTACAAATTAAATATAGTAAAACCTCTCCTAACGGACACTCTCTTGATCGGTCACTCACCTCCACTAACGGACACTAAATAAAATAAGTTAACTCAATTAAAGATATTCTCTCTGCAACGGCCACCTCTTTATAACGGTCAGATTTTTTGGGCCTCTTCAGTGTGCTTTGTAGAGAGGTTTCACTGTATTTTCAAACATTTGCTTACAAATAATAACTATTCTCAACTATAGGGAACACGACAAAAACCCGGAAGATTTTTTTCGAACACTTTTCGCATTAAAAGAAGATAATATACCATTTAAATTATCGGTTTTAGGCGAATGTTACGATGAACAACCTGGTGAGCCAACAATCAGCTTTTTGTTTTGAATCACAACATCAGTTCATTTTTAGATATTTTTAAGGAAGCAAAAATTAAACTGAGGGAGGAGATTATCAACTGGGGCTTTGTAGAGTCTCGCGAACGATATTGGCATATTCTCGAATCCGCTGACATAGTAGTGTCCACATCGAAGCACGAGTTTTTTGGAGTTGCAATGTGAGTGATTCGTTGAACAAAACAACCATACATCACTTATGTGAAACTAAAACAGGCTCGAAGCCGCGTTTAAAAACTGTTTTCCACTGTGTCCGAACGCATTGGTTTATCCTGAGATATTCCCCAGTAATTCATTGGTTTCGCTTAAAGCCCTTTTAACGATTTCATTTTTTAGATGTATGCCTTTACCGAAACAACGATCAACTTTTTTCTCAATTAAGCGCTTACGCAAAAGACAAACATTCAATTCCAAGGATCGATATTGACTTTGAAAAATATAACTGTGAAACTTTGCTCTCTGAATATAAGAAAATTCTTTTTAACCATCAATAGTTTATAACTTTTTATGAGTAACTTAATCAATTCCTTTGTTTACTTAACTAAACAAACGGCTTTCTTAAATTTTGGCGATTATCGCGTAAAAAACTTTTTGAAATTTCATATCATTGAAAATCATGTGTAGGCCCTGAATTTTGGCGCTGCACCAAAGTTTCATCTTATTTTATTTTTAATGCTTTAATCTGTATTTATATAAAACATGTATGACGAAACAAATGTTTTTTCTCAAAAAATTTGGCACCAAAATTCGCCAACTCACAAAAGTTGCACTAAATCACGGTGAAATCTTAAGAAATTTTAATAGATCTTTAAGAAATTGAATTAAAAGTTTAAAATATTAAATTTAAATAGAAAATTTAAACTTTGACAAAATAGTGGTTCAGTGATATCTAGCATAATGGTATAAAGCATGTAAATAAAATGCGTGTCATTACCGATAGGTGACTCTGAAAAACATCTGAATTACGATCGTTGAATTTTTTATTTCTCATTAAATTAATTCATTGCCATCACATCATACAAACAATGTTACATCTCATAAATTTAACTCTTTAATCTATATGATGTAACATTAACCTATTATTGTTTAACAAAACACATGAAAAGTTTTATTTGACGTAATTAAAATATTTTTCTTGTAGCCCCTATCGGTAATGACGCGCATCTCATTGACATTCTTTGCTTCAATCATTTGGGTTCAAATCTAGGCAAGAGCGTAAAATTTTGCGAGTGTTCTAAATTTTGACTTTCAAATTTTTCAAAAAAATTAACTCAACTGGTATATTCCTGGATTTGAACCCGAGTCCTTCGGGCTTAGCTTTCACATACTGCGTTTGTATTCCACGCTCGGCAAAACTCGGCTACTGTGCTTATCGTTGTTTTCAATGTTTAAATTTTCTATTTAAATTTAATATCTTTTTAAACAATTTTTCATGTATCTTTTCACCAATGCAAAAATGAATACATAACCCTCGTGTATTTATAAAATGAATTTTATATTGAATCATGTAGATGCAAAATTTTGACAAAATCTGTCAAAGAACCTTTTCTTTCAAGCGAGAAAAACATTGTTGTATCTGGAGGAGAATTATGATTTTGTATTATTTTTTTTATGAAATATTTCTTGCATTTTTTATCTTTTGACTAAAAATTTTGGCACTAATTTTTTCATCAAATTTCACTATTTTCAGCGCCAATCACGCACAAAATTGGGGTTCTTCTCAGCCCTAATCACATGTGAATCGATGTATGATTTAGCGATTGTTGAAGAGATTAACTTAGAATGAAAAGAATTTTGTCCGACTAATCGAATGGCACACTTTATTCTTTTTTGCTAATAGTTAAATTAACGACATTAATTTTCTTTTGACTGAAGCTCAAGAAATACGTGCATTATTTATGGACTTTAGAATTCTTTAGATATGTCAGACACAAAACAAATCCATTTAAACAGATTTTGTGAAAAAAATTATAAATTAAAAATAAAAATTATATCAGCAAATAATGAAGTATTTTGCAAATGTTTTAAATTAACAAAAATAAACCAAGTTGGCTGAAAATGAGTGATAATACGATCATCGAACGCCAAGACTTTTGAAGACGAAATAAAATTATGCGTTGACCAAACTTTAACTTTCGATAGTTTTCAATAAATCTATCAACCATTATAATATCGACTAACACCTTAAGATAACAAGATGTTCAGTTTTAAATAACTGCTTATGTTGAAGCTAACTGAGTTTCAGGAAGAACGTAAGAGATGTCGTCCCATGGGTGACGATACAATCCCTGTTTTAGACGTTTTTGATCCAAATAATGACCTGAAATAAGATATTAAGCCTCGAACTTTCGAACGAAGCAAATAGCTTACCGATAAAGCCAATTGATCTTCCCAAAACGAACAAACCGTTGAGCGCTCCGATTTCAATATATTCAGCTGCTTCCTCAGGAGTAAAACAACCACTATGATATAATAAATCAACGACCGCGACTCCTATCATACCATCAACATTCAAAATAAGGTTTGGTTTCTAAAAAAATAATATTTGATTATAAATCTGAGAATACGAAAGTATTCTAACTCACTTTAGCTGTAGTAATCTTTTCAACTTCCAAAGCATAATCAAATACAGGAGTGGAGGGGAAAGTTTGCTTTACATAATCTTTCATCAACTTTACCCGCATATCAGGGTTATTCAAAGATTTGACTCGATGTCCAATTCCCATTATAAGTTGACCTTTTTTCCTCATAGAATTCACAAATTCGTGTGGAATCATTCCCGATGAGTAAGCTTCACTGAATTGACGAGCGGCACCATCAAGTGCTCCTCCAAAACGATCTCCTATGGTTAATAAACCAGAAACCAAAGATGAAACTAAATCTTTCCCTGCTCGAGCACAAACAATAGTATTATGCGCTCCCGAAACTGCAGGCCCATGGTCAGCAGTAACCATTAAACACATTTCAAGAAATTTACAGGCATATGCTGGTAATCTGCGCTGGAACCATAGTAAACTCAAAGTTCCTCCAATACCCAGTTCTTCCTTGATAACAGTGGTTATAGGAATTCCGGCGTATAAAAGCTCATGTCCTCGTTCATCACAAATCGATGTCATGAAAGAAGCCGGCTTTCGGATTAATCCGAGTTCTCGAGCCCAATTGTAATCCATAGGAACTGTTGGAGGAGGTACTTCGGGTGCCAAAACAATGTGACCTTTAGCTACCAAATCATCGAACACTTGCTTTATCACAGTTCCGAGTTCATCGAAAGTTGGCGGTACATGAGCCCCAGCTTCACTAAGAGCCTTATTTTTGGATACAGCTGTTTCTCGGTCACTGTTGGCACAGGCTCCCGCATGACCAAATTGGACTTCAGAAGAGAACATTCCGGAACATGTACCAATACACCATGCAACTAATGGTTTACTAATTTGGCCCGTTTTAATTGCTTTACACACTTCGTACTCTTCAACACCACCAACTTCACCCAATAAAACCATCATTTTTACATTCGGATCTTTCTCGTAACGTAATAAGTGATCGAGAAATGTTGTTCCTGGATATCTGTCACCACCAATAGCGACGCCTTCACAAACGCCATTGGTTGCTCTTGAAATAATATTGTTTAACTCATTGGACATTCCGCCAGACCTTGAGACATAAGCAACACTTCCCGGTCGATATAATTTCGATGACAAAATGTTATCCATCATACCTCCTGTATTACCAATTTTAAAACATCCGGGCTTAATGCCACCAACAGTGGCTGGACCAATAATTGTGACGCCTTTAGCATGGGCGAGTTTATTAACTTTTCGAGTCATATTTTCTGGAATGCCTTCTGCTATGATAGAGATGGTCCTTATTTGAGGGTATTCTAACGTTTCAAGAGTGCTTTCATACGCTGACCTCAATGAAGCAAAATTAATCATAACATCGGCCTCTGGGTGTTTTTTCATAGCGTCGCACATATTTTTATACACAGGAATTAATATTTCTTTGTGTCCCCAATAAAATTTCAGCTTGTGATCGCCCGTAAAAGGATAAACAAGAGCAACGACAGACCATTCTTTTCGAGAGCATACAAAATCAAAGTCAAGCATACTTTGGACAGCCCGAGTTTGCATTCCCCAAACGATCGCTTTAGTGCCCGGTGTAAATAAAGGTTTTTCACTGCTATCTCCAAAACTGCTGACTGTTGTTTTTGTATCTTTTTCAGCTGTTTTGTTTGTCGTCCCATTCGTTACTGATGAGGTTCGAGAAGATAGTTCTGAATTGTTATTTTGTGCCATACTTCCTGGAAGCAGGAAATTAGCAGTTGTTACATTTGGTTCGGGCATTTCTGGTATTTCACGTTTTCCCATTGCCATTGCCACTACTGCAGTCATATGCGTTTCAGGTCCGAATACGTGAACGGGAACTCCGAGTATGTTACCGACTTCTCGCATAACACGTAAACCCTCCTGATAATTTGGACCTGCTCGACGAACAAATATCGATACTCTGTATTCAATAAGTTTTGGTTGATATTCTCTCAGCGCTTTGACAATGCCTTTAAAAGTTGCAGCAACATTTGTAAAGTTAGCGATTCCACCACCAATTATTAGGATTTTGCCATCAGTATGGTACTCTTTAGTCATTAAACTTAAAATTGTTTTCGCATATTCGTAAGTTTGTTGTTCACTGGGTGCACCAGAATATTCACCATAATTCGCTAGTTCAGATGCTCCACCAAGTTCACAAATTGTGTCAGCATAAATAACAGATGCACCTCCACCTGCGACCATGGTCCAAATACGTCCTTTTTTGTTTAAAATCGTCAGCTTCAAACTGGCACCACTTTTGGCATCTAAATCCGCAATATAAGCTTCTTCTGGGAATGCATCGCGTCCAAATGGAGGAGGGAATGAAACTTCTCCCCATTTTTGTTTACAAATAAATTCAGCGGTCGCATCTAGTTTAGCCGCGAGATCCAAAACGTGGATTTGGTTGCTGGTAACAACTAGAACAATACCATTAAAAATCTTTTAAATTATAAGAAAAATAATTAACACTCACCCAACGGGTTTATTTCTAGATATGTGAAATAAAGATCAACGTAGACTTTGTACAAGTCTTTAATGAATTTGCAAACCAAGTCTTTTTTCGCGTCGGAAATATGTTTCAACAGTTGAGATTTGATGTCATTGTCGCAGGGAGTCTCGTCAACAGCCACTTCCAATTTGAGTGCTTTTGCATCGACATCGCCAATTTCAACCCCACCTTCATGATGAAACAAAATCGTATCGCCATTGCGATGAGAGTAAATACAAACATAACATTCTTCATTTTCTTTGTGAGGCAAGAAAGGTTCGATGATGAAATTTCTTAGCTTTCCAGTTGACCTTCCGATCTAAAAATGAATTTTATTGAGAATTATTTCAAAAAGGAAATTTTTCACCGCAATACGTTATTATAGCATTCAATCATTAAAGAACACTGGAAGTTTGTATAAAAATAAAATTTCCTCAAAATTTTCCTTGGTTTCATCACAAATTAAAGACCAATAAGAAGGCTATTCTCTTTCCGCATGCGGTTTGAGTGAAATTTATACTAAAATAAAAATTTTTGGGAAAACATAGACACAATCTTGAAAGAAATGAACGCTTCAGATTAGACATAAAAGTAAAATTTCGGCGATAACTCATGAAAACCGTAGAGAATATAACTAAAGCGACGCAACAAAGTGTATAGTTTGATTTTTGATGCGTTAAAATTATGATTAAAAAATTTTCAAATATGATTTAATTTAGCTTGAAGTTCTAAATAAAGAGTTTCAAATTCAAAGGCAAATTTTGCATTTATATGAATGTTAAAAACTATATCATGATTTAAAGTAAAGAGAGGGAAAAAAAGAAGAATTAAGTTTTATTATTAAATGGCAGTAAAAAGATTCTTTTCATCAATTGTATGCTTTTTCTTAAATTTTGATTGTATTTGTAGTTAATCAGCTTTAGATATAAAAATTGAAAAAATCAAAAGTTCCAGATGTTTATTTTTAATCAAAGTTTTAATGTGTGAATTTCTTATACTGAAAATAAACGGTATCTATTAAGATTAATCTTATGCATTTAATAACTGGTTGACATTTTAAAATCACTTTGATCATGTCTATTTCGATTTTTAAACATGTATCAATTAGAATTTTTACTCAAAGATTTGATACGGCGAACATAGATATTGAAAATCTTCAGCTATAAACACTGCCTTTAGAGCGAGTTTAATTTAAAAACAATTTGTTACTAATTTTAATATTTATGAAAATTAAAAGGCAATTGAGAATGTTTAATAATTATACATTTTGAAGCGTTGTTCAAAATGAAAATGGTTCCAAAATAATTGATGGTCAAAAGGTCAGAGATTAAAAAAGGAATATTGGATCACTTTGAAGAAAAGCAACAAATCCAGAATAAAAAAAAAATATAGAATTCAGAATATTTTTTCTTTGATGATAATATTCAAAAAACAGATGAACTTATCTAAATGCTCTAAGAATACAGTGCTTTTAAAACTTTGAAAAACATTTTATCTAAATTCCAAATCGCTTGCATTGAATTGAAAAACTTTTCCTTAGAATTATTATTTGAACAGAGCAAAAATTTCTAATCAGTAAAATGAAGTGTTTTTATTTTCATATTTGCTTCAAATTTTTATCAGGACACAAGCGGAAAGCACAAAATTTTGCTTGTAAATTTAAAAGTGAGTTTAGCTACTTTCTTTTATAAATACATATAAAAAAACATACCTGTATATCTTTTCCGATTCTTTCTTGAATCCATTGCTTAACGGAGTCGAAATCAGCGTTGACCAGAATAAGACCGAGTTTGCCCCGTCGCTTTATTAGTTGATCAGGTTTTACGACAAGTCGCTGTATGGAATGAGAAGATATGAGAGAACGAAATGAAAAACTTGAAAAACAAGCAATGCAAGTGGACAAACAAATATTTAATTCAAGCTTTCTTGAACCCGAAACGAAACACGTGTAAAAAATGCTACTCCACATTACCTCTTGTTTTAACCACGGATGTTCATTCGGCAAGTTGTTCAAATTGGTACTTTCGTCGACCGAAACGAAACGCGAAACGTTGGCTGTTCCATTGAGAAATTTGTTCAACAATCGTTTACCAGTGGCTTCGTGTATTGCTTTCGCAGACATTTTTCAAAGTAAATTCAATTCAGCTTTAATTTGTTCTAATAGCTTTAATCCGATCGGCGGTTACCGAACAAAATTAATTCGTTGTATGCTTCGCTCGCCAAAAAAGTGAGGCTTTTTTTGAAAATTTTTCTCGAACGAAACTCGAAATATAAATACTTTTCACTCTGTTATCGAAAGAGAAAAGATAATATTTTAGAACCGAATCGCGAATTATGAGAGACGACTGAGAAAACACAATCAGAGCACATGCATATCACGAACGCAGTGAGTTTTGAATCGAATGACGGCCACTCGTTTTCGACTTCAAACACACGACACACGATTCGCAAAACAGCGAACAAAACGATACTTTGAATTTGCTTTCGTATTCGATGATAAAGAGTCGGATTTTGAAAGAAAAAAGACAAAACCGCTGCTATTTGATGCAAAAGTGAACTCCTCTTATGGGTGTAAACGTGCGAATTCACGGCGAAAAACTTTTTTCACGGCGTGCAAATCATAAAAAACATGCTTCGCTCGTGTTTTTTGTTTTGTCAGATTCGAATGATTTTTCTTTGATTAATGAAATAATGTTTCACTATTAAATCAATTTTGTACAAAAGCGATACATATGTTAAACTTTTCACTTTTACAAATTCGAGTGACGAAACTCGAGATAAATTCTTCGTCATCAAATAAGCAAAACACCAACTTTTCGAGAAAACTTACATTTTGACGAAAACAGTAATTTTGCGGCTTTTTGTTTTCTTTTCGCTTTTGAAAATGTGCGAATCGAATACAAGGCAAGTGTCACAACCTTCGATCGTTTTTCTCTTGATTTTTCTGAACGAAAAACAGTGCTAATATTTTTTTTATGTATAGCGATCTCCAAAATGAAATGAATTCAATGAATTCGAAACAGACACAAATCAAATTGAGAGCGTTTTTGTCTGAAAGTCTTAAATGCGAAACGAACGAAACAAACGATGGTGCGATCGATGCGAACAGCAGCTGCCGTCTGGTCGTTTCGTTCTATTAATCGAACCATCGTACGATTGACTCACGAATCGTGGACCTTTTGTTAATTACGTCATTGTTCTCTAATTTTTCACTTTGCTTTGTTGAAACTCAACTTTTTAATTATTTCAATTTAAACATTTTAAACGCATTTAAAATTCTTTTTTCTTTTTGCTTGCTTTCGTTCAATGAAACAAACAAAGCGCTTTCACTTTTTAGATCACTAAGCACTCGCACATTGAAAAGTTTCCTGTCATTTTGACATTGTCACTTTGATAGGAACTTTTTTGCATTTATGTCCTTTAATGTTTGCAATACTTTGTAAATATGTTTTAAAATTTTATTTTACTCAAAAAATTTTATTCAAATTTTAAAAAACAAAAAGAAGATTCGCTTAAGAAAATTTTTTAGAAAATTCGCTAATTTCAAAAGTGTAATTGAGAGAAAAGAGGAAAAAGAGTTCGCTGCATACGTAAATAAGTCGTTCGTCGCTTTTAAAAATAAACTCGCTGATAAATTTTTGACGTCCGTCAGATTAAAGAAGGAAAATCTTTTCTCTCACATTTACAACTAGCTTAAATTATCTTCTTTGACGTTGTTCTTATTTAAACCACGTTTTCCTTACAAAATGAATTTATAAGATATATTTATAAGATAAGATTTGTATTTATTCCTTGAAATGAATTTATAAAATTAATAAGATTTTCCGCGATAGTTTCAACCAGCTTTCATAATAATTTAGTGACGCTTTTATTATTGATTCACTAGGGAAGAACACCGCAAATTACTTACATAAATATTCTTAGCAATTGCTGAATAAAAATTATTATTATTATTATTATTATTATTATAAGAAAAACAAACTTGCTATTTAAAAATTTAAAACGTCATATATTTTCTTATTTTTTATCATACTTCTTTAAATCGTACTTTTTTTCATTTTTACCCACATCTTAAGAAAATGTGCGCAATTTATTTTCTAGTTCACATAATTTTCTAACTTATACTGAAGCTAACGTATAAATATTTTGTATCAGACCTTGTTCTTATTACCAGACTTCAAACAAGTTACAAATGCTTTAAAATCTTTTTACCACATCATTTTTTGTACAAGATTCTTGGAAAATATAATTCAACTATTATTAACAGAGAGAAATCCTGAATTGTGCCATATTGCAATATGAAATATTTATCGTCAGCTTGTTCACTTCCTTTAAAACTGATTTTCTGTTTTTGAACATTTGATTTCAAACTTTGAATAAAGCTGATTTTCTATCAATTTTAATAGAAATTATTTAGATCGAAAAAAGTGAAAGTAGAATGCAGCTAATTTCAAAATGACTGGATAACATACATTAAATAAACTGTTTAACGTGGACAAGGGCACAAAACATTCCGGTAAGAGTTGCACCTTTGAAAAGTGAAAAAATTGATCTACATTTAAGTATGTAAAGCATGCTTCATTGCGAATCGAAACTTTTTTCTGGCTGTCGTATGTATTAGATATTCTACATTTGTTCTGATTAAATATACAGTCAATTTCATTTCATTTAAAACTTTTGTCAAAACTATTAATAGAAGGCGGCGCTTCACTTCGAGTTTTTCAAAACTATTAACACTTTTGTCAATTCATTTAACAACAACGGTAATCATAATTCAAAAAATTGTCAATTTTTGTTATTTTTTACTCATAAATTAAATCTTCAATATTATATATCATTTTGATTATGAATTTTGAAAATGAATTAAAAATTCAAATTCAACATTCAACAAGAATTGAAAAAAAATTCAAAATGAAATCATCGTGATCAATGGTCTTCATTCAATATAATGATACGTATTTTACCAATTTAACTTATGAGTAAAAAAATAACAAAAATTGACCATTTTTTGAATTATGATTACCGTTGTTATTAAATGAATTGACAAAAGTGTTAATAGTTTTGAAAAACTCGAAGTGAAGCGTCGCCTTCTATTAATAGTTTTGACCAAAGTTTTAAATGAAATTTTTGTTTTGATTAAATAATCATCGCTATTCATTTTAAAATATTAGGAAAATATCAAACACTAAAGATATGTATTCATTCATGATCTGATCACAAAATAAAGCAAATGTGTTCAATCAAGCTCTTATAGTATCATGGATCATTAACATCTGTATGATACGTAAATGGTGTGAGGTTTCGTATTTGGTTTAATTTCCCGACAACAGTGCCCAAAAAGTAATCCGTTCGAGAGACAAATTTTTAGACAATATTGTTTGAAAACTTCTTAATTTATAATTATGCAAAATAGGTAAAAAATATTTGACACAATTGTGTTGTTTTAAAAATTGTATCAAATGTCATCAGTTTATTATTCTAATGTCTCAAAAGTATTAATTTTTTTCATTGCTGTATAGGTAGAAATGCCTTAAAATGCTAATAAATAAATTAATTAATTAAATTCAAATCAAATTACGGATGCAACATTCACTCAACAATGATGCGTTTCTAAGTGATAAAATATTAATTGATCGATGCTGGACAAATGTTTTTGTTTAATTTCTTAATTGACATCATGAATAAAAAACAATTTTCACGCAAAAAGGGTGCAAAAAGTAAAACGACACTTCTATAGGTTTTTGCTTGAGCCAAAACGTGCAATTTTATTGTTGAATTTTGAACATAAGCATTAATTTGATTCAAGTTTCTGCATTCAAACTTAAGTTAAATATTGAATAAAACTTGTGATTAATAAAAGTGGAAATACAGTTTTTGAAAAATACTGCCAAAAATACGATGATATTTACGTGGGTCTTGAAGAAATTTTGCTGTAAATCCAATCAAGGTATTTAGATACCCGGGTAAATATTCCTGGTTCAAATGGATCAAACCTTCCAATTTCAGGATTTATTGGTTGTGGAGATGATGTGGCAATTCCTACAACCACCCAATGATCGTTCACTTTGAGCATTAGAGGAGAACCAGAATCCCCTTCACATATATTTTCATAATCATCGCCTCTAGCACAAATGTGATATTCAGTAAGCCAAGGAGCTGATTCTTTACATGCTTGAAAATCATAATCTCGAACATCTGCTTCTAGTAAGACATTGCTCACAGGTTTAAAGAGAAAATTAAAACGTCCCCAACCAGTTACTTTCATCATTTGATTTTTTGTAATCACATTTGTAGACGGCAAGCAAATTGGCATTATATTTTCGCTGAACGAAACTGAGAATGGCAGTTCAACTAAACCAATATCATTGTGTTCCCAAAAGTTATTAGAATAATTTTCATGTGTGTACCACTTTGATGCAGTTATATAATTTCCATTTCCACCTCGATTTATTGTTCCTAATTTTACCTGAATCTTATTTGTTGTATTTCCAGCAAAGCAATGAGCAGCTGTAAGAATATGACGATTGGTAATAAGAGCACCCCCGCATTGATGATAAAATATTTTGCCTTTTGGAGAAAGTTTCTTTATTTTTATTAATGCCATCCATGGAAACACGTTTGGACTATCGACAAGTGTTCCAAGTAACACTCGTTTTGTTGCCACTTGTTTCCCGCATTTAAATGCTTAAAGTAATTTAAATTTAATTTTGAAAAAATCGAATAACTTACGAAATGAAAGACTTAATGGTTTACCATAAATGATTAAGAGAATTTGGCAGAAAACAATCAATATCAGAATAAGCTTTATTGTTCTCATATTGTGAAAACACATCTTGTCTATATCGGGTTGTATAATATGCTCTTTTTGAATATTCGCTTCACTGTATTTAAACATTCATTATTTAAACGTAATTTTAATTTTTATGGAAAATTTCACATGATTAAATATCATAAATTTCACCTGAATTTTTTCGCAACATAAAATTATATGGAAAACTTTCACATAAGTAATTATAAATTTCACCTGAATTTTTCCTAATATAAAATTTCATAATTAAACTCATATTAGAACTCCTTTCATGCAAATGTGTATATAAATGTATTTAAAAAGAAACAAAATATTTCTTTAGTTTAAATTTTACTTAAAATTAAATTTTTTGTTGAAAAAATCTGTTTAAATAGTAAAAGATTATTGTTATATTGATCAATGTGTGCTGATTTGCTCTCGAAACACACTCAAAAACTGCTCTGTGCTTCATTCCTTACATTTCCGATGTTTTCCTCTCGGATATCATCAAATGTGAAGTACGAGAACTTTTTAGATGATTAAAAATACACATGCGAATCTAAAAAATTTGCTCAAAAATTTTAAGACGTTCTGTCAAATTTTCCTATGAAAAATGACCGGTATTTGGTAGAAGTAATTTCTGTTAGCAAACAGACCCTTAAGATGAATTTTTATTATATAAAATTCTTTTGTAAATCTCAAATCTATTGGCAATTCAATGAGGCGCAAAAATTTTTTGAGTCAAATACAATATTTAAAGTGATGCACAAACAAAAAAATATTTTTCGACAAAATTTTCTTGAAATTTTTTTTTTCGATATTTATTAAGCACAATTTTGGTCTTGTACAGCTTTGAAGATGCTGTACATGTTAAATGTACATGAAATCTGCCATATACATGTTCCATGCAAATGCACATGGAAAATGTTTTTATCTTTATTGCTATTTTCAATGACATTCATATCGTGGTGTTAACGATTCGAAATGGTGTTCACATTTGTACAGGGTGTGTGAATTAAAACGCACCACATGTTTTATTAAAGAACTTAAGAATTTGAAATCTTACAACGTTTATCTTGCACTTAATTTGTAGTCGGCTTTTCGCAACACATTTTGACACCGGATTTTTCGAAATCGCCGTTATGATTCTCAWTTCAGCGCATTACCCGTRAGAGCATAGTTTTTCACTAATTATCGAGTTCTTCTGCCGAAATACTACCGATTAAATGGGTGATAATCATTTCTAAATCTCTAATTATCCCCATCTTTCCATATCCGAAATAATTTTACGCTATTCTTAAAAGGTTAAAAATCGGCGGCGCCAAATCCTTACTCCGGATGTCGAAATAAGGAAAAATCCTTTGTAATTTATTTATTTATCAAAGTTTTTAAATGAAAAGTCATTCGTACGTTTAAACGTATGGGGAGAAGCATAATTTGGTTGAAAAAATAATTTTTTCCCAC
>NCKU01002942.1:0-16867 GCA_003675995.1 Dinothrombium tinctorium | reverse complement strand
AAAGTACATTGATATTCACCAAAGCTTAGATTGCATCAACTTGATTAATTAAATAGTTTTCACATTTTAAAAGATACATTTAAACGAGAATTTAAGGAAAATTTGACAGTTTTGCTTTTTTTCTCCATATAGCTGCGTAACGTTTAAACCTTTTTTACGAGTTCCATTTCGTAAAGCGATTCACTGATTGCTAGAGGTCAGAATTTTATGTAATATTTAAAATTATATTCGCTTTTATGAGCTTTAAATGCCTTGAGAGAGCCAAAGTGCAACTCAAAGTAAATAAAAAATTTAAACTGCGAAATTAAATTTAAAAAGTTTGCCAAAATGAAAATTGATTAAAATAAGGTAAAAGTCAACTAATTCATCGATGTTCATCTTATTTTATGGCATTGATTTGAAAAAAGTAATAAAAAATTGTGAATTTTATGCATCGAAAATTAAGTTTTAAGTTTTTTTTTGACAGAAAATTGCTTTTAATATTATGCCACATCATGTATTTATTTTTATTTTAATGAATTTATGCATTTGCCTTGCGCCCACTGACTCAATTTAAATCTACTTCGTAATTACACGATTATAATAAATTAAAAATTTTCATAAAGCTTGAGCTTAAACACTAAACTTTCATATGAATAAAAATAGCGTCAAAAGAGCGAATGATTCTGATTGAATTTTAGATCAATGAGTATTTAGTTGTTAATTTGCTTTTTTGAAAGCAATTAGTAAGGGCATTTATTCAAATTTGAAATAATTTCCAGTTGGCAAATTGCATTTTTTAGAGTTTAAGAAATCGCGAATTTTTCCACTCGTACACGTGTTTACGGTTGTTTCTCTTTTATTTATTTTTCCACAATATTTTTTCTCCTTGTTTCGATGATTAGAAACTGTTTGATTGGGTTTAACAAACTTATGTTTTCAATTTTATAAGCTACTTTCATAACTTTTTGAAGAATGAATGATATTAAAGATGTTACAATGATTGCTTTAATTTATTTAATATCGAACTTAATACATGTAGAACTAACAAGTTTCTTAAATTTTATGAATGAAGTCTAACATAAATTAAAAACTTCGAGTTTTAAGTATCATAAAAGATTTTCTTACAAAAGAAAACAAACAAACAAAAAGTTCAAAGTTATTGAATGGTTAGTTTACAGTCGTTTAATGAATTGATTTATGTCAATAATTGTTAAATCGTTGTTATTTGATTAATTGATTGACAAATAATTTTTTTTCTTTTATGATTTTGATCAGTATAAGCATAATGAAAAGAATTGACTTTTCAAATACGAAAAAATCAATGTTCTTCAATTCGTAATGAATATAGAAATAGATTTTGTGATGATAAACTATTTTCTAATATTATATAATTTCATTCAATAATTAAATATGACCTTTAACAAAGCGTAAAAGTAAAATTTTAAGGCTTTAATAAATGGTTAGCGTCGAAATGTATTAATTCCTCTGTCAAATTCTTTATTCTCTAAACCTTGAAAAAAAAAATATTTGTGTAACAAAAAGTATTCAATCAAGATTAAACGCCTTAAACACGTGTACGAGTGGAAAAAATTCGCGGTTTGCTTAACTCTGAAAACATGCAAATTGCCAATTCAAAATTATTAATACTTGTTTATTTCTTTGAAAATTGCCTTATTTGTTTTGACGTAAAATGTTTTCCATGCGTTTATTAATCCGCTCGTGAATCAATGAATCACCTAGAGATTTTTTAAAATAGATTTCTATTCACTTGAAAACAAGGATTATTAATTTCTTTTTTAAACGGAAAATTTTCAAAACCTTTTCGAGAATAACGATGGCTAGGAAATTGTTTTGTCACAAAATTAAGCAGAGAAACAACTTGGTGCTGATCATTCAGTTTTTAAATAGGACAATGCATAAATTTCTTTCAATAATTAAAATAAGACGCATATTATTTCAAGTATTGAGGTTTATGAGATGAATATATTAACAGCCATAACGATGAAAAAAAAGAAAAATTTTTTCTCTCAACTTCTCGTTTTACTTTCATTCTCTGGATTAAGTTAGTCGCTTTCTTGTCAGTGAAGCAATAAAAAATGATCGGACTAAGAAGGAATGTGCAGAATATGTTGCCTTTAGGATTCGAAACTAGAAAAAAGCAGTCGAACAGCAGTTTGTTCCGAAAATGCTTTCTATCTCCTTTAGTTCATTACATTTTCTTTAAATTCTAGCATATAAATGTAGGTGATCTACACCCATAATTTGCTTATGTATTAAGAAAAGTTTAACTTTTAACCAATTATAAAAAAGGCTTAATTCATGCTTTAAATCAATTATGCCAAATAATTAAATGTGTCTATTTAGATAAAAGAAAAATCATTTATTCAGCTAATGAAAGGCAAGTCTAAAATTAGGTTTTGCCTTGTACTAAGCTCGAATGCTAATGGGCAATAACTCTTTGATGTCAAGAAAGAAAGCTCAAGGCAGAGATATTAAAAAAATTTAAAAGCTTTACTTTACTTGAGTTCTTTCGCCTTTAGTTTAAACTCGAATGAAATACCGATCAAGTTGTTGCCTTTCCCTGCGTCTTTGTAATCTCAAACATTGAGGATAAAATCGTTTAAAAGCATTCCGTCTGTGGTACAAATCATTCAAGCAATTGTTCGAGCTTAAATGCATATTTGTGTCGAAGATATGAAGAGCTTGAGCATGTGAATATATTTAATATTTCATTCATTGTTATCTGACCTTCCTACTTTTCTTTCTTTTTCTAGAGCTGAGCATCTTTTCATCTAACTGCCCGTCTCTATTTACCTTTTTGACCAATTCTTGAAAAAAAATGTAAAAATTTTGTTTCCTTTAACAGAATGGCTTGTTTAAAAAAGTTTTGCGAAAACTTAACGTTTCAAATTTTCCATCACTAAATTATTTTCAAATGGTAATTACGTAAATATTGCAGCTTCTTGTGAAATGTGAATGAAATCGAAAGCAAAATGCTTCGGCTTCAGTAATGGTATACCACTCTCTGAAAATAGCTCTCGAGTGTGTTCGCTGTTTAATACGCGTTTTAATCGCTTATTACTTCACTCAGAAAATACAACGCAAAAAATCGTCTTCATAAACTGTCAATTAAAAAAATTTATTATATATTTTAAGTTTTTTAAGCCTCACAAAAGCAAAAATAAGTTTTATTGCGTCAATTGTTGCTGAAGAAATTTCTTCTTAAAAAAAGTTTCGAAATTTGCAAATTAAGGTACTTAATATTACATACACGATGATAAGATTACACACTGATGACCACGACATTCAGAGAGAATTAATAGTTCGATGAATGTAAAATCACTAATTTGGTTTTCGATATTTCGAGAGAAAAGAAATTTTGCTTTTTGAAAATGTATTAAATTCAAAAGTGAGAAACAAAGTTTTTTTTGTCGCAATTTCATCATCAATTTTATTATGAAAGCGTTCTTAAGGGAAAGTGAATTGTACTCACACTAATTAAGTAATTCGTTCGCAAAAAAATGAGCATATAAAAAATGAAGTGAAAAATAAAGTTAGCATTTCGAAGCCCCTGACCGAGTTTGGTTTCGCATTCTGCGATGCTTGTTTTATTGGTCATTGCGCTGCGAAAAGAGAGGAGAAAGCAAAACAGGTACATTTCGCTTCGGGTCCCTGCGACTTGAAGAAGGAAAAAGTAAGCAAAAGAAGAAAGTGCAGCTCTTGCTTTTTAGCCTTGACTACATTTTTTCTCGATGCCGTTTAATTGATGCTGCTGCTGCTGAAACTGTGCGATCTCACTCACAATCAGCGAAGAGTAGCATACATACGACAAACACACGTTCAGTGAAGTGTTTTCAGTGCGATGCGCTTTTCGCTATTTTTCAAACGCAATCGGCAATAAAAATCGAATGAAACGCGGACTCAGTTTAAACTAAGCTTGAAATGGTCGGTTGAAATGCAATACATTTTGATTTTATTCATAGTATGTGCGCGTTTGACTCGACTTGCGTCTTGTTTCAATCAGTATTACGTTTGTCCTGTGCTATGCACACTAATCGGATACTCGCAGCAGCTGCAACAACTGCATCAGTCAGCAGACATCCTTCATCGAAGCTATGTGGTGTCGCAACCGGACAGCGGCAGCAGCGATAACAGCGATGGCTCGTCGTGGATTTCTGAAGAGCTTTGGCCCAAAGATAAAACGCTTTTGCATATAAAAATCGTGAAACCTGCGCTAAAGGAGATTTCAATTTGGAAATCGCGCAACAAGCATCAATATTTGCTCGATCCAATCTTGGACTTTGATTCCCCTTATCGCACGCAATTTGTAAATAATTGTAAAATAGAATTTAAATCGAACTTTTATGGAGTAGCGAACACAAACTTCGGATCCCACGCATCAAATATTCAGGTGAAAATAAGCGGCGGTAAAAAGTGTAAACATCTACCCTTAGCCAGTTTAACGCCGATTGCAAAAAATTTATCGCATCTTGTAATCCGAGAGACAGGCATTTTCAATTTGACCAAATTTTTATTTGGTTCAGCGCGATTGGATCGCATAACGCGAATCGATATCATTGATAACAAGTATTTAACTCAAATCGCTAATCGTGTTTTTGATGGCTTAACACGCTTAACTTACTTAAGCATAATTAATAATGAGAACTTAAATGATTTCAATGTTGAAGCATTAGCTGGAGCGAAAACACTCGAAGAATTTATTTACATTGGAAATGGATTCCTGTGGAATACGCAAATATTCGTGAATTTAGTGAGAGCTGCATCAGCACGAATTGTGCCTAATTTAATTCACATTCATATCGGGAGAAGAAAAGTGAGTGAAGAGAATGGTATCATCACCACTGCATTTAAGGATTTGCATCAAACAGAATCAAGCTTATTCGATGGATTTGCTACAAACATAACATCGAATTTAAATATGCATCAAAATCAAAGCGCACTTTTTGAAAATTTTTCATCATCCGTGAGGATAAGCAAAGATGATCTCATTTTTTTAACGCAAGTAAAGTACTTGCAACTAACAGATTGTGATATTACTTCAATTCATCCTCTCGCATTTAAACCATTACTTGAAAGTCTAAACACATTGAATCTTGCCGAAAATGTTAAATTACCCCTGAAAGCATGGAAACAATTTTTGAGCATTTTCTCGATTTCAAAGCAAACAAAGAGCGGAACAAAACCAACGCTCGAAAAATTGGACATTTCGAGTGCGTTTACAATGTCGTTTGTACCAAAAGACTTACTAAGTGTCATAAGCAAAACTAGTGTCACACATTTATATATGAAAGATGTAAGATGGAAAATGATCAAAGTGGGTGACATTCCTCCGATGCCAAACTTAGAGGCGCTGCATATTGACGCGAGTCAATTAAGCAGCATTGAAGATGGGGCATTCAATGGACTAGAAAATTTACGTGATTTAAGCTTAAAGGGAAATTACATAAAACATTTATCATATAATTTACTTGAACCTCTAACGAAATTGAACAGTTTCGATGTTTCAGGTTATAATGCATTCGCGCCATTAATCGAAATCGCACCAAAATTATTCGTTTACGCAACCACCGTGAAAGAACTGAACTTAAGCTACAAAAACATTACTCATTTGCAGCGAAACATTTTCATAGGCTTATTTCGTGTGGAAAAACTTCATTTAAGAGGTTGTTCGTTACAAACGATCGAGTATTTAACTTTCTTCCCCTTAAAATCAATTGTATATATCGATCTTAGCGAAAATCCGCAACTAATCATTAGTATTCGCAATACGGACGAAGACATTTTTGTTGGTTTAGAAGCAGTGAAAATTGTGCGAATGAGTGCGAACAATTTGAGTTCATCGGACATCAATCGGCCTGAGTTATTTCGGCGAATGTATGAACAGCTACAACAACTCGATTTATCTCACAACCACATAGAATCAATTTTGCCGACCACATTTGCTAATTTCACCGAATTAAGAAGTCTTGATTTATCGCACAATCAGATAAAAAGCTGGAGCAGTTATCGAGTCTTTAGTTTGAATAATTTCATAAACACGCTAAATTTGGATAGCAATCAGATCACGCACATTACGACGGAGATGTTGGGCGATTTTAGGCGAATGTCAAATTTGAGCTTTGCCCATAACCCACTTGAATGTGAATGCGAATGGGACGGACCACTGTTGCTGCTTGATCATCAACAACAAACCAGATTGAATCGCATCAAACAATTTCATAACTTGGAGCAAATTGCGCACAGACAGCAGCAAATCGTTTCGACCGCGTTTTCTCCATCTCCTTCGGAAGCGTTGCCGAAAAGTGTAGTCGAATGGTTGAATACAACGAAAATACACTTTTTACACGGACACCATCCATTGCGCTCAAATTCACATTATTTTTGTCGGGAGAAAGTTGTTCTAAAAAAGTACTTCGAGAATAAATGCGAAGAAAAGACGCGCAAGTTCGATCTTGCTTTATTAAGCATAATTGCGTCCTCGATTCTCTTTTTAACTGTAATTATGCTAATCATAGCATTTGTTTACCACTCTACTATTCGTACATTATTCACAATGGTTGATGACGACTTTCTGCATAATTACGAATACGATGCGTTTGTTTCATACAATGTCAATGATTCTGACTGGGTTTTCAAGCAGTTGATTCCGAATTTGGAGACAGCGCCGAACAGAAATGATCAACAACCGCAAATGCTCAACAACATTCAAAAAGAAAATCAAATCAAATTGTGTGTTTACGATCGCGACTTCATCGCCGGTCGCGCAATCAGCGAATGCGTTACCGAGTCGATTCGCGCTAGTCGTAAAGTGATTCTGGTCATCTCGAATAACTTCGCAACGAGCGCTTGGTGTCGTTTCGAAACCGATCTAGCTCACAATACGCTGATGGATCAAAATCGAGAAGGACTTATTTTGATTAAGCTCGAAGAAATTTGCCCCGAAAAGCTCGAACGCGTCGCTCCTCAGCTACATTTTCTGCTCAAAACGCGTATTTACTTGGAATGGAGCGAAGAGAGCAAAGAACAAGAACTTTTTTGGCGCAAACTTCGCCGGGCGCTCGGCTTTAATAAGGACGGACCGTATGGAGCTGTCAAGCAATATTATCGCAATTACTGCCGAACGAGTAAAAAAGCGACCGGACAAAAGCGGAGGCATTCGCTGGTGTTGCTGCCATCGAAAGATCGCATCAAATCATTTCGTAATCAACAGCAAAGTAAAAACGAGCTTCAAATGCAGGAGATTGAATCGAAAGGCGAGCCCAGTGTGCGGAGTAAATCTGCGCATTTAGAAACCAATTTCAATGAATTAAAAGAGATTATTGTGAATAAATGCTCGAAATTAAGTTTCGATGAAAAGCAAGACGCGAAAGAAACGTCGTCTCCTTCGTGCTGCAAGCAAGAGGAAAACGATTTCAACGTAGCCGTTGTTTCGAATATTGTCGACGATTGCGACGAAAATCGAAAACAGACTAAATTTAAGGAAATTTCGCACAATGAAAATGAGGACAAGAAAAGCGTTAAAGGAAAACTTTTTCAAATTAAAGATGAAGAGAATGAAAGCAAGCAAACGCTTAAATATTTAATACCGGGTGTCACTTAAAACTATTTTTCTATTCGATTACTTTTTTGTAAATTCAAAAGTTTTTTTTACAAACTTTTTACACTGCGTACATGAAATGTGATGAAGAAGCTTTAATGCTCAGGGAGTTTATTAAAACATTCAACAAAATTTTGAATAAGAAAACTTTTGAAATTTCTACAAAGTAGACTCTAGAGTAAAGTATTTTTCGAATTTTCACGCTTTCTTATTTTTACTACGAAATTAAATAATAATAATATTTAAATTTTGAGAATTTTATTGAACTGTTATTACTCGTTAAGAATTGATGTGCTTTTCGCGTTTCGCTCGTTTGATTGCCTCGATTCAAGGTTGATTTTGCATTGTTTTCATTCTCGAAAACTGTGGCTTACGCGTACGCTTGGGATCAGGCGGCTGCGAAAACACTTTCTTCTCTCTTTGCAATTATGGAGCTAAAATTAGTTGTTTACCTTCATTAATTATGCGTAAATACGAATGACGTGTATTATAAGTAATCAGAAATCGTTGATTGAATTAAACTCGTAAACGCTTTCGAGAGATAATGTGCGAACTTGAATCGATTTTGAAAATAATTGAAGGAAAGTAGCGACAATGAAAAGTCGAATAATTTTAATTATAACAATCGCTGTCATTTTATTGCAATTGATCGATAATTTCAATTGTCAAGTGGAAGAAGATGAAAGCGAAGAGGATGTCGATAGTGGTCCTGAACCGAAACGAGTTCGAGTTAACATACCGTAAGCGAATAGACAGTTTACAGTAGAAACTTTTTAATTATATTGCAAGGATTTTGTTTGATTGTTTTTTTTTCTAGTTTAATTTTCAACATGAATCTGCTGCGTAGAAATACGAGCCAATTCAGACAAACCGATTTGGATATCGAAGTTTTAGGTGGATTGGTGAATGTAAAACTTGATCGAAGACGTTGGCGAAACGGAACCAGAAGTGGACCTGTACGCGTATCTGTGTTTGGAATTCCTCTCAACGAATGACACTTGAAAAAATCACCACTTTGAGAAGATTTTATGATTACTTCCAAAATTCTTTGCCTCTATCAAAAAGTAAATTTAATTAGAATTGCTTAGAAATCACAAAATTTTTATTAATTTTCATTCTTTTTAATAAAACTGCACTATGGTTTGAGTTGTAAAGTTTTTTTTTGTGAGTTATGAATGAAATGAATTTTGACTGCATATTATTTAGTTATTTAGTCATTCAACCGATGGAATTTTTCAACAATTTGAAAGTGCGATTAAAGAAGGTCTAGTTTAAAAAGTCGGCATCTTTTCGATTTCATCTTTTGCACAGATATCAGTAAAATTAAAAAGAGATAAGTTGAAAAGCATTTCATGCAAATTCGATGAAATTCATGCAATATATGAGTGTGAAAAAATTAAATAAAGCGTGCACTTAAACCGTTAACGCATTTTAATTCTTGCGAGATTTGAAAATGAGCTAATTAAATTTTAACGAATTTTTGCTATCAAAAAGGCATTAAGAAAGTTATTGCACAAGCTTAAGCTTCATTATTCACGAATTTGCACTTATGTGATGCGTCTCACTGCGAACATTTGAAGTAACTCTTCGAGAAGATGAGAAAAGTTTTGTTGCGCAAAGTTGTTCTTGAATTAGAAGATAATTCATTGGACACAAATCAGCGCAAAATAAAGCAAATAATTGCACAATGAAAGAGCGCATAGAGCTTAATGCTTCTTTTCGCAGTATAACTTAATGCTTATTTCTGAAAGCGATAAAACGCACCTTTTACTTCAAGCGTGCGCTTAATTAATAATCATTAGTTGAAGCAATAATCATTCGCACACATACGATTTTTTGTAACCATTTCGATATCGTTTCATAAAACATAACGTCAACAAAGTTTATGTGGTGTAACTTACATTTCGGATATTGCAGCGACTTATCACTTCTGTTAGGGTTTAATGTTTAGCTTGTCCATTACTCGCTGTCCATTTTTACGCGTGAAACCATTTATAACAATAATAACAGTTTCCGTTTGTTTTTTCACGATCGAGATAGTAATAATAATAATAATTGCACGTAAAATATTGTGTTTCATTTTGAGTTGTATTTATTATATAATATTACACTTTTTACAGAAACATCAATTCACTGTACAATGAAAGCGATAATCTTCTCTTTTCTCTTCTTAGAAGCTTTCTTTACATAAGAAGCTCTTTTGAACACTTTGCTCCGTTTCGAATCACGAATCGATCAACTGAAATTATCGCAAATACGTAACAATGAATCCAGTCGAGATTCGTGAATAGCTCTAGAATTGAATCATTTCTTCCTATTTAACTATCTTCTTATTTTTCATTCATCGAAGCATTCACATTTAAGGTTTTTTATCTCACTGTTAATATTCACAGTTGGTTTTATTTAGTTTACACACTAGTTTATATAGCTCCATTCAATTTAATTGGCTATTTTTTCAACAAAAATACATTTAAAATGCGGTTTTGAATGTAAAAAATAGCAAATAATTCGAATTAAACTGTCTTGTCAATAAAAACATTAAAGTTTTATTATAAAAAATTACAATTTAAACTTGATGAGATGTTCTGATCAGTTTTGTAACCATCTTCAGTTAAATATCAAGCGATGATGTATAGAAATAAAAAAATTAAATATGTGAATTTATATAAAGATTAACGAGAAAGTGAAAAATTCTTTATTGAATATAATAAGTTTTTGAATGTACAAAAGTACATGTGACGCTTTTTCTCTTTTTCTTTTGAATCAAACAAATTTGTGGCTTAAATGTCAATATAAAAATGAAGCGACCACACAAACTTCTGACAAAAAAGTTAACCACTTGCAGTGAATTATATTTTTTAATTTTTAACTTTTTTTTCGTTCAGATTAATGCTTGTCACCATCATAATTTTAAAAATAAATCTTAAAAATCAATTGAATTTATCTGAAAAAACTCTTAAAAACAACTATCACTTTAAGTAAGTGCTTAGGCAAAAAAATTTAGTGTATTAAAACATTTGCGTAGATTTTACAGCTTTTCAATAGAGAAGATACAAAAGTTAATCTTATTTTCAAATTCGTTATATTTTATTTTTAAAAAAAGGAATTAAACGTCGAAACGAAGAAGAGTAAGTAGAATACTTGTGAACGGCAAAACGTTGCGTTGAGCGAAAAGATTAATCGATAGCCGTCCGAGAAATAATGCAAGTGGAATAAACGGTGAAAGCCTTGATTTAATCAAAGCCAAACCAATGATAATTGCATTACAATTCACAATCGCTTCCATTACGCTGATTGTTATGGCATTTGGATTTATTTTCCTGTTTCTCATTCAACGAAGCAGCAGTTCGCGCAGCATTTCTAAAGCGCTGCAATCGTAGTAACACACACTGTTACATAATGAAGCTGTAACTTTACTCAATACAAAGCAAAGTTGTTTCTTCTTCTAGAAAATATCATTAATGAACTCATCATGTACTTTTCTGCTATCAAATGGCTACATTTTTAACTAAAACTCAATTGTTCGTCCATTCAATCATCAAGCTTCTAATTGAAACTGAACATAAAAAAACTTCCATGTACTTCCAGGTTATATGTGAGAAAAATTCAAAATTTCTTTATTATTCAATTTTTCTCTTATTTTGATTACCTAGAAAAATAGGTATAATTTATAATATCTAAATTTAGTTTTGCTT
This sequence comes from Dinothrombium tinctorium, assembly GCA_003675995.1. Classification (NCBI taxonomy): domain Eukaryota; kingdom Metazoa; phylum Arthropoda; class Arachnida; order Trombidiformes; family Trombidiidae; genus Dinothrombium; species Dinothrombium tinctorium. The sequence goes on along the minus strand of NCKU01002942.1, from coordinate 5,572 downwards.
ATTTTATTTCAAAAAACCTTAACGACATCATTGTTCACTTTCAAGATTAGCCTTACCTAATTATTTCGCTTGCTCACTTATTGCCATATTCTATTTTTCAATTTCATTTTTTTATTGTATAACTGAGTTGAATTTAATTTCCTTTTTGAAATTTGTTAGTCAGTTTTCAACTTTTGTACATTTTTTTTTATTTTTATACAAAAAGCTCAAAACGTTGAACCATTATGTTGTTAAAAATATTAAAAAAAATTAATAGAATTTTTTTATAGAAATTATGAAAAACTAAAAAGTCTTGAGTTCATTTTGTAAAACTTTTAAATTTAATAAGATTAAAAACTCAAAAACTTAAGGTACACTCGTATCCAATAAAATCATTCATTTTTCCATAACATCCACTACCAAAAAGCAATAAATTGAATTATTTTGCTATACAAAAGTTTACTTTATATAAAACGAAAGGATTTGATGTATAATCATTAAAAAGACGACTAATCAAGTGAAGTTCATAAAACATGTAATTTTCGAAAAATTTACAAACAAATTAGTTAATCATATTTTATTCGTTTGTATACAATCTTCAAAAGTTAATTTATGTTTGAAACTCAAATTTTCTTTAAAATGTCTTAAATAAGTGTGAGCAAAATTTTTAAATGTAATTTTATAAGTTTGCCGCATATGTCTGCCTTGAAACAATTCCCATTTTTTTCAAAAATGAATGTAGCGATAATAAATTTGAAAACAACTAAATTTTATTTGGTTTATATTCTGTTTATAAATAATAAATATTTATTATCCATTCATTTAATTCATTTCTTTATAGATGTCTATAAGAAATTTCAAATTTGAAGATTTTATGACAAAATTGGTAACATTTATTATATTAGCAATTTCCATTTTCTCGTAAATTTTTGAAATAAAGTTTCTCTAGATTTTAGAGTTGAATTTCCTTTAAAATTTCTAAATTTAATTTCATTTACAATTTTATTCAACTTTGTTTTTAATCATTTTAAAACTTGAATTTAAATTTTTATAAGTAATATTGCTTCAAGAAATGCTTGATAATTCTTGCATGCTTTTTGATTATTAAGTAGCTTTCGAATCTGTGAATCTAATTGAACAGTAAAAGCTCTTAAATTTTTCACAAATAATCATTTTTAATTAGACATTCAAATTTTATTTCGTGAAATACAATTTTTTATATAACTTTCTTTTAAAACAATTTTTTGAAAGAAAAACCCTAAAAGCAAAACCTTAAGCGATTCTTTTTTTGCATTCAAGAATTTACAAAAAGAACTTTTTTATTTAAAAACTGTGATTTAACGTGATCTAAAAATCATTAGGCTGAACGCTTCTTCGGTATGAAACTTTAGAAGCTTTTAAATCGCTTTATTTATTATGTGTGAGCAAAGTTTAACATTTTATTTTATAGAATTTTGCGAAAATAAAAAAGTAAAATTTGAATGGAAAAGAAAGATGCGTCTAGACAAATTTAGTGAGCGATTTGAGCATTTTGAAAAACAGAAAAAGATAGCGTATGAATATAGTTGTAATAGCGCTATTTCCCTTTTTATTCCTTCTTTGCCGATTTTTCTAACTAAATGTATAAAATTGGAACTTTTTGTGGAATAGCTATTTTTAAATTTTATATAAAACTATGAATTTGAAAACATCTCATTACGAGCATAAGGAAAGTGTCAAGAAGAAATGCTCGTATGAATCTTTTCAAGACAATTTTTTTCAAACCTACAATCAAAGTGCAAGATTAGTTCGAGTACTAACAAGCAAACTGTTTTTTTGTGCCCGCTTCCGATTTCAATGAAACTTTATATGTAGAAAGAAGTTCGTGTGTATATTAAGAACTACCCTCATCATAGATACGAATTTTGGGTGTGAAGCAAGTTATTCACGTGCAAACTTAACATTATGTCTGTGGAGAAAAATTTTTTCGATTGATTTGAATTGATTAGGCAGAAATCTCAAACGATTTTAATCGGTTTGTTTTACATGAAAATACTATTGAGCTGCTATCATATGAAAAATGTCTCATAATTCTGTATCAAAGAATTGAAAAGTTACTTTTAAGATGTTTCAACATAAATAATAATAGAGATAAAAGTAACATTTTGCACATAATGATTGTTAGCCCTTAAACCAGAATAAAATCGGTTGAGATTTCGGGCCGCAATCGAAAAAACAAAATTTTTTCCCTATGGAGAAACTTTATGTTAAGTTTGCATGCGAATAGCTTGCTTCACGCGCAAAATTCGCATCTATGATGGGAGTAATTCTGAATACACACATGAAATTCTATCTGCATATGAAGTTTCATTAAAATCGGGAGCAGGCACAAAATCATTTTCCTTGTAAGTTTTATTTTTGTTTATGAAAAATGTAGAAGTTTAAATCTTCCTAAATTATCGTCTGGTTAAAACATTATCTTTTACATATTTTCTCTCAACAATTGAGTTTAACATCAAATTAGTTTCATTACTATAATTATAATATTAAACTTAGTGACATATACTTTGAAAAATGAAAATTTTGCTCCCTTTCTCCTATAAGTCGTATCTTGTTACATCATTCTATGATATTCTCACCTCTCGAAAAAAGAAAGATTCAGAAATAAGCAAATATTTGCTTTTTCTGTTTGAGTGCATCAATAAAATCAATTCACACGCTTTGTGTGGAAAGTGCAGCCCAGACATTAAATTCAAATAGGGTGAAGAGATTTATTTGAAAGACGTTTTGATTTTGAGAAAAACAAAATCACTTATTCTTATATCTGATAGATTGATATTTATTAACTGATATTTTTGCCAAAAATTTCATTTCAATTGAATTCATTCATAATTTGAGTTAATTAATATATCTCTTCTTTTCAGCTCTTGATGTATTCTGTGATAAATTCCACTTCATGGTTCAATTTAATATTTAGTTTATATTTCAAAAGCTGTCACAAGTGAAATTTTTCTAACAAATTTTGATATGAAATGGTCGTTCGTACATTCGTATCTAATAAAACCTTTCATTCTATCGCACTGCAATAAAGCGAGTTTAAAGCGAAGTGAAAAGATTTTATTGGACATGAGTGTACAATCACAAAATCTCCAAAATTCTCATATATTAACAATATCCAATTAAATAAATAAAAAAATTGAGGGAAATCAGTTTTAACAATCTTAATTTTTTTTTTGTCGAAATCTTTAATTCTAGCAAAATTTGTCAAGAACTGAATGCACTTAATGACGTTGTTTGTCTCATGTTTTATCTTTTTTATCCTTCCTGATTTTTCGTTAAAAAGATTAAAAAGTTGTGCTTATTTATCTTTTAGCTTCATTACTCATTCTTTACTCTTAAATACAAAAACGATGATCAGATTTTCATTGAAAATTACAAAATAATGGTGGCTACAACTATTCTTAATTTATCATTGTTTCTTTTTGATCAAAAGTTTGAAATCTTAGAAATAAATTTTTTCCTTTATATTTTATCTTTTTTTTGAGAATCATTTTCAATTACCTCCAATACTTTTTGCTCTTGAAAGTACATTTTGACACACCTTACAGGGTTTTTTGTATCACAGAAATGTATTTTGTTTTTAAATCGGAGTATATTTCTTCGAAAAGTGTCAAATAAAATTTGTATTTTTTCCCTACTTTGAAAGAAATTGAAGCCTCAATGCTTTTTGTATAACTTTCATTACATAGTCATTTTATTGTCTAGTTTAAAATAAAATTGAAAATTCAAATGAAATCAGTGCGAATGAAAATGATGAACAATGATACAAATGAAAATTGATTTTGTAAGTCTAGCAAGAAATATCATGAAAAAATCAAGAATTAATTTCTTTATCATTGAGAATAGTGTTTCTTGATTTTCATTTAAACAAAACATTCAATAATAAAATAATGCTCTACAGTCTCTGCCAATTAACAGATTTTTTAGAATATTTTACTTTGATCAAACGAAAAATCTGATCAAATGATTAAAAGTCAGATATTATATAGTTTGCACTCGAGTAAATTTTAATTATAAACAATTTGTGCAATAACAAATCTTTTCACGTCAAAATTAAATTTTTGCTGTTTTCATTTGAGATTTATAACTCGTTTAAAACGCATATAAAGCAGAAAATAATGACAATATGTTTATGCACACTATTATCATAAAAATAAATGCAAAAATCGATAAAATGCACAAACATCTAAAACAGGAGCATTTGGATTTAGAGAAAAGGCTGAAAAGTTATTTTAGTTGTAGAGCTTATATACTTGGTTTTATTCGTCTTTCGAGAGAACTATACATTGAGGCCAAATTGAATCAAAAGATATGAAAATTCATCCGGTTTTCAGCATTCTCCTACAAAGGTGCAGTATAATGTTTGTTTACGTTCCTTTTCCATTTAATTCGCCATGATTTTATCTAAATTCACAAACGGCTTATATAGGTGTCTTTTTATAGCGTGCATTAAGAAAACACTTTATATTTTTATCTTTTAAGTGTATCAATTTTTAAAAATTCAGCTTAAAATGCAAAATCATAGAAAAAATTCTGTTTCTATTCCATTTGTACAACATATAAAATCTTATATGCAAAGCACGCGGTGATTGCTATTCAAAGTAAACGATTTGTTCATGTAAAAAATTATATATTTGTTGAAAACGAGATATCGTTTATGTACATACTCTAGTACCATGTTTGCAAGTGAAAGTTTGTTATTTCAAAATTTACTTTCATTTACGATTAATTTAAATATAAATTTCAGCACTTCTCATATTTTCACATTTATGAAAATTTTGAAAATGCATATAATGTGTTCAATAATAATAAATTCTAATCAATATTTCTTTCTAAAAGCTTATTTTATAAGTGAAAGGTAAAAATTTAAATATGCTTTCAAAATGCATATTTTAAAAAAAGAAATTGCTTTAGCGAAACTAGGGAAATAGAGAAAACAAAGCTAAATTAACATTTTAGCTTTAACATAAATTAACATAAGCTTTTTGTTTTGACTTTTCATTTAACCTTAAGTGCTCTGGCCTTTTTTTTGAGTGAATTAATAGAACTTAATTTATTAATTTCGAAAACAAGATAAACTTCTCAAAAATGAATTCAAAATGCATTTAATTTGATAGATAAATTGATTCTTTTTATTTGTTTATGTTTTACGCAGTAAACACTATAAAAATGAGCAAATTTATTAATTTAAAAACATTAATGCGATTATTTAAGAAAATGATTTTTGAATTTAAACAACGTTGTTCATAATCTCTAAATGATGCAATGCATCGCACTTATTTACACCGAATTCGGGTAAAAAACTGGTTCAAATATTAATCGAGCATCATTCGAAACTTGTGTTTTCTTGAGAGTTTCGGTTGCGAAACCAGATCGCTAACGAAATTAGTTAAGGTTATCATAATTTTGAAATTAGATAAGGAAACTTGATAAAAGTGAGTGAGATAATTAAATTTCAAAAAACAGAAGTTATAAAGTTTCTGCTGTTTTTAGTTTCTTCAAGAGAATTTGATTTGCTTTTTGCACGGACTTCAACTAATCAGCCAATTATTTA
>NCKU01002941.1:0-16872 GCA_003675995.1 Dinothrombium tinctorium | reverse complement strand
AAAAGTACAAGAGTAAAATCTTTTTGATTATCTGACTTTTTTGAATCAAAGGAAATAATTTTTCGCAAAATAACTTAATTAGCTGAAATTAGCTTGGGTTCGAGAAGTTCTATTTTTAATGAATTTAAGCGTCGAATTCAATTGTAACCAGCTGTCTCAATAGGTTTTGCTTATCGCTTGCTTAATTGACGTCTTCTTTCACACTAAACTCATTTTTCTTTACGCTTTAATTAACTTTTGCTTTCGTTTTTCATTGTTTGCTATTAATTAATTGAGTTTATTCCGCTAACACCTGTGCAACATTAAACTCGCTTTTAAGACAAAAAAGCAACGAATAAACTGCTGCAACGATAAACAAAGTAAACGACTTTCATGAAAAAAATTGGCTAATTTTCAGCGATCATCGTATTAAGAAAACCTAAATTTGAAGCAATTTAATTTTGTGATTTTCTTAACATATTTTGTTTATTCAAAAAATTCTCAAATTTCAGTTTTGCTTTCGAAGATCAAAATAGTGAAGTGGATCTCACTATAAATTGTGTTTGAAACTCGGCTGCCTTTTAGAAATTTAATTCTGTTTTTAAACAAGCAAACAAATTCATGAAGTTGAAGAACAAAGGCCTTTTAAACTTATTTTTAATTTAATTTAAATATTGATTTAATTTTCTGCGATTATTCCAAGCGTTTACGAGATAATAGCAAAAAATCTATTAAGTGAAAAAGGTTTTAACTAAAACCCCAGAGATCGTGACTGATACTAAGCAAGCAGAGCGTTGCTTTGTTTTGTTTCTTTCTGCAAAACAAAATCTTTTGAAAAATCAAAACTGAGTTCTACACAAAAGCTGTTAATAAAATATAAGAGAAACGCTTAACGCTTCTCATCTACGCTTCTATTTCGATGGATATTCTGCGCTAAAGCTTTTTAATCACATTTAAACCAGACTTTGAGGGTTTAAAATGTAATTCCTCTTAGCGTGATTATTTTGTATTCGTCATTGTATTATGAAGAGTGTTTAATGTCAGCGAAAACTGAAAAGTTGTATTTACATCTAAGATAGTCTTCAGAAATAAAATATTTGCAAAGAGAAAAAAGTTCAAAAAAAGACAAAATTACTTTTGACAAAAATAATTACTTGCCAAAACTTTGTGCCAATTTAATAACCTTTCAGTAAAAAAATGTTTCGCACTTTTTCTTTACTTTTCATTAAAATAACTGTCTTTGTTCAATATTTGATTTAAAGCGAAACAAAAATACTTTTTGACTTTGTAAAAACATTAAATTTTGCTTTAAACTTAAAAATTCAATCAAATAAATGTATGTTTGGAATTCGAGCTACTAAATATTGCAGAAGGTATGGCAGTGACGAAGATTTTCATTTCATTCTGTAGGATTTTAGTCAAAACATCTATAAAAGTGGATCATTTCTAGTTGAAATTGAATCCAAAAGTGAATCAAGTACTAAACTTTGCTGAGCAGAGTATTACAGAAACAAAGCAGAGGATAAAATAGAACGAGCGAGTGAATAAATGAATGCACGAAATTAACGGCGTATTTTATCCGAAGTATTTTAATTTATATCAGAACAATGCAAGCAATTCTTTTAAGCACTTTTTAACGTTCTCTTATTTAACATTTTCATCATTAATGCACCAAACTGAATTTATTTGATAAATTATAGGCATCACTCACTGTCTAATTGCATTAAAGTTTGCTTAATCTAAAAGTCAAATCGACTGCATGCTTTAAGTGGTAAAATTCAACTAAATATTCATGATTTTACAATATTTAGCAAAAAAGAAAGTTGTTGGAATATCACTCTAGCTTAAATCGAATTTTCACATTGTGCTTTGAAATTTAATTTAACTAATAAATGAGTAAAATCAAATTTCACAACAAAAATGGAGTGAATTCACTTTTTATTATTTTGCACATATTAATCAATATTCTTAATTTTCAAATTAAATTATTTAATTAAGAGAAGTGAATTATAAAATATTCTATGCAATAAATGAAGCATAATTGCTTTGTCCGAAGAATTAAACTAAAATAAGCGCTTTCTTTAAAACAAAATCAATAGAAGCATTTGTATAACTCACTTTTCGAACGCCCTGTACATATATACCTTTCAAGAGAAAAATTCGTCTACATAAAGATAAATAAATAGTCGAGTTAACTTTAATATGTTCATATATTGCGTAGAAAATGGAGAAAATTTTTTCAGAGCACAGTTAGAACAACGTTTTTTTAATGATCTAGCGCTGAGTCAAGCTGATTCCTTGTAAGAATAAAACAGTGAAATCATTTATCATGCGCTTAGATTTATATTCTTTTTTTTTAAATTACACAGAAATTTAATCAACTTGCTAAACAAGAAAGATTCATTTTTCTTTTTCATAAGAAAAACAATTTTGTTTCAAAACCGTTTTTTAAAGCGACATTTCGTCTAAAAATTTTTTCAATTACGATGTGAAACATTTAAAAATATGCAATGAGTACAGAAATTCTCATAATTAACTTTTGCAGCGTGAATAAGATTCATATTCATCGGCGCATATGTACAAGAAGAAAGCATCAAAATTTTTACATTTGCCGTTGAATGATGAAAATTATGGTAAAAAAAATTGCGCGATCTTCTCATTTTTATTCGCTGAGCAATTTTTTTTGTTGCCAAAGCAAAGTAAAAGAGGAAGAAAATGAAGAAACTATTCAATAATTTATTAGAATGTGGACATTTTACTTCATATCAAGAATTTGTTTTGCTTTTATTTCGCAAATAAATGAGAATCAATAAAGAAGAAATGCCTTAAGTACATACTTCGATATTCGCACGTGTGCTCTTCAGGTTTATCAGAAATTGCGCAAGCAAAGACACAATAAGCAATGGATTTTAGGAAAGAAAATATAATAAAAAAACCGTGTGGTCTCAAAAAAAAGCATAAAAGTAAACGCGAAGACATGTATGTGATTAGCTTTTCGTGATCAGCATTCGGTAAACGCATTTTTCACAAGCGAAAATAATAAACATACATTTGTCCACTCGGAGAGCGTGCGAAGACGTGTTCTTTTGTGTTTGCTTTTTTTCTCGAGCTTGTGGCTGCACTCATTGTTTGATCCTGCACAAAAATCTGATTCCTATTCACTCTCAGGTTGGTCATTGTCAGCGTCGGTTGTTTATCATTTCACGATTCTAAAATTGAATTTATTCGAACACATATTTTCACTCGAAAAACATACGTGAGCTTTCGAAAAATATTTCAACATTGGACATGATCGATTTACGCCTCTCATAACACTTTTGAAGCGATAAATTAATTTGGAAACTTTCAGCTCATAAGACAAACAATGAAAAGCTTGAGGATGAAATGAGTTTTCTTTGTCGCTTATTTCAATGTAACGATGTTCGGTAAAGGTGAAGAAAAAAAAACGAAAAGAGCGAAAAAGCGCTTGTTTCGAAGCGTTTCTCGCGTGAACGAAATTGAGATTCCTTTTTGTCGTAATGAAAAGAAGTAATTTAATTAATAAGTTCATTATGAAAACATATCTAACAAAATTCCGGCAATGTTATCGTCACACGACAGCGATATTTGCGCTGAAACGCATGTAACTTTATCGTACGTTAACAAAGTTGTCTTCGCTGTTTTTTTTTTGCTTTCGCATTTATTTTTATTTTTATTTTTTATTTTCTGTGTTCTCTGTGTTCAGACAATTCTCACGCAGCAGTGTTCATTTTAAAATTCAATAAAGACGCATTTGTTACTGTTTCGCGATGCTCCTCAAACATATTGTACGTATGCGTTACGTGACTTGAAAACATTGACTTCGCGAATTCAATAATCGTTATCTTGCGGGAAAAAAATTTTTTCTTCATTTTCAAATGTTGAGTTTTAAACTGATTAAATGCGATTGCAGATGGTCAGCACAGTCTACAACTAATTGTTCGCAAGAGATCTCTGATTTCATCAATTTTATTTCTTTTTATTCGATTGAGTGGCTTATTCACCACGTAATTAATATTTTATGGTTAATGTTATAAGCAGCTTGAATAAATAAGAAACGCTAGTGGAAAATGTTTATTAAAAAGTAGAGTAAAATAAACAAATTTTGAGCAGAGCTCAAATTGATAATTCGTCTTACGCAATGATTACTTTTCAATTAAGAAAGATTTGCTGATCTGTTCAAATGATTTAATTTGCAACGAAAGAGACGCATTTTCAGTGTAGAAAGATAAGCTCTAAATAGAAATTTATTATACCTAAACAGGAAAACATTAGTTACCAAGCTAAATTAGCTAAAGCAGTAAATTTATGGTAAAGCGGCGCTAAAGAAACAATTGGTCTTTTGTTGTGCATCAAATTTTTACAGAAAGTCATCAAAATCATTCAAAGAACTAAACTAAGTAACTAATTCGTCAAAGATGAAATGCCGGAAATAATAAGACCATAAACTCACAATTTAACTGCAAATACACTTTCAAAAATCAAATTCGCGTCATTAGCGCAAAAAGGAGAAGCAAGTCTGAAGTTAGTTTGAAGCGCAGTTTTGATTCGAAGTTCCATTATTTAATACTTTCATTTCAATTAAAATTACAAAAGCTGGAAGGCGATAAATTATTGACTCTGAAAGCTGCGTATTATGAATTCGTAAATGCAAAATGAACCTTTTCTTCATTTATTTTATTCGAAATGTGCTCCTATAAAATGATTCTTTTGTATTTTGCAAATGTGTTTGAAGAATGAAGAAAATATGGAAAATTGTTTCTGCTTTAAATGGCTTTAGCAACTGATAGAACTTTCAAAAATTTTAATACACCGGCTTTTATCAATCTAACGCAGATAACAAGCAGAGTAAATCCGATAGATTTCATTTTCACTTTTACGATTCATTCTCCGACACTCTATTTTCAAAATCTTTCGAAAAGAGAAAAGACTCTCATTTTATAACTAAGCCAATTTTGTATTCATGCGGAGTTTTTAGCTTAGAGAGTCCAATAAAAATAATAAGAAAATACTTGAAATTTGTTGATTGAAGAAACTTTTTTAACTAATATTAAGTTAGCGAAAAAATTCATCGAGTTTTATACAGAGAAAATTGAGCATCTTAAACACAAGCGATTATTTAAATTTCTAATTTAGATCACTCTTCAATGGTGATGATGCGAATAGCAAACTATTGCATTCTTTTGCTGTACAAAGAAGTTTCACGCGTCGGAAAACATATTTCATTGCTACATGAAACTTTTTTTTATCAAGAGTAGTAATTTGAAAAAATTATCTTCTAGTTTCATTACGCAATACTTTCCGTGTTTTGTTTAAAAAAATACAAAAATATGAATGGAGAAATTTTTTATGCTCTTCGTAACATCTTTTCATATTTCATTAATGACATTCTTTGTTTCTTTTTCAAATTTCATGAGTAGCATACATTTTTCAAAATGCGTTTTCTTCAGATTTTGAAAAGCTAAACACGATCAAAGTATACGATGCTCGCTGTGGTTTTTAAAATTGTCCTCGAGAAAAAAAAACGCAAATAAATCTAAAAAAGAAATCCAACGAGAATTTCTTTCTTTATAAAACATTCATTTTCAGCGCAAATATAGGCTCATGAAACACACTCTTTCAACCAAAGTAGACATTAGAAGCGAGCCTTTATTATTTTAATTATGATGTTATTCGAGAACAATTTCATCATTTTCACCGAATGACATGTAGCTCGGTAATGACGCTTTTTTATTATTGCGAAAATGGCAATTCTAACTTTTGCAAAAAGCGATCGCTATTTAAGCAATGATCGCAGTAAGTCTAAAGGGTGGCGAAAAGGATTCTAAACATCTTTCGAACAATTCCGAAAAGCCATCATCTCAGTTGACAACAATGTATCATCGATGCAAAGCACATTTATTGCTAGACAACATATAAAAAGAGAAATTTATGACTTGGTTTCAAAAAGAAACTGAGAAAAAATCTTGCTTCATATCGAGAATCTATTTTTTAGTTATAAATCAAAAAAGTTTGTTCAAATCATTGCTGCGCTGCTTAATTTTTTTGTGACCAAAAAATTTAACTGATAAACTACATCGAAGGTTTTGTGCGTGCATTGATGAAAATTATAAATTTTTGAAGAAAAAAATAGTTTTTTTAATTATGAAATACAAAAAAATGCATGTAAATCACAAAAAAGAAACAAAATTTAAAATTTTATATAAAAAATTATTCGTTCGTCAATGACTGCTCAATAAAAGAATTATTTCTCGGTTAAGAAATACAAAATAGTGATTGGATTAAAAATTGCAGCAACAAATTTATAAACAGTTTGTGCTATTCATTTCAAAAATTTAAATGAATAGAAAAAGAAAAATTTTATCTACGCAATTTTTAAAAATATGTCATCATCATGTGCTTTCATTCATTATTTCAAACAGTAAAAATTTGAGATGAATCATGTACAGCATGCTGAATTAAATCGTTACTGAAAATAGTAAAAATTTTCGCTTTCATATTTCGTTTCAAATCATAACGTTTTAAACAGGATCGTTTTCAATATCAATAAAACTAAATTTCGGTTTAAAATGCTCAAATTTACAATAATTGTTGCCTCTGTCAAGTGCCATTTTGAGCACTTCTTCCAAAAACACTTTATTTTTGATTATTAAATGAAAAATGGCAACCTGTGAAAACTATTTATTGAATTATTTAAAGAAAAAAAAAATAATTAAAAGTTGTCAGGTAATTATCTTGATTTCTCAAAATATTATCTAGAAATATATATTTTCAATTGAATATTAATTATTGAAAAATTCGGCAAAATTGTTACAAAATTTCATAAATTGAAGCAAATTTTTCAAAAAATTGGTTACCCACAATTTTCAACAAGTCTTTAATATTAAATTTGCTTAGTCAAAAAAGAAATTTGTTCAACTTTGCAAAATTTAACAATATTACTATGGCACTTTGATTTTTACAATCAAATATACAGAGTGAACAGAAAGTCTAGATTGGGCGGAAATGCGTGCAAAATAAATTACTTCACTGCAAAGCATTACTGTGTTGATGCTGATATCTAAATTTAGTACGCTTTCGGTTTGACTCTTGATAAAAATGGAAATTTTGTGGCAATATTTTTGATCTGAAAATCTTGTTCTGTCTAATTTTTTTCGACCACATGTCTTCTTACATTTGATCGAATCATCGTTTTGACACATTGTTTTTTATATTTCGTAAATGAAAAAACGTCACGCTGTGAAATATTGGCAATAGGTTCATTCCTTGATTCACAATTTTAATTTTTTTTGTTTCTAAATATAGGGCATTGATAATTATGTAAAATTTAATTAAAATTGAAATCATTTGTTAAATTCAAAACTAGTGATATCACTGTGACGCTGTGTGTGTGTTTGGCAGTGAAGTACGCTTTCGGGTGTATTTAAAATCTTTTATGTCAGGAGGAATACATTCAGGTTTCGAAAATTTTAATTTTAATTAATTGTTATCATAGGTACAGTGAAAGATATAAAGTTTAAAATTGACTTTTTCGTTGATATCTATTAAGGAATGATTATCATTAACAATAATGAAATATTAAGGAATGATTGAGTATCGCAATGCTTGATACTCACTAATGCGAATTTTAAATTGATTATGACATAAAAGAAGTTGAGATTTCTATTGCCTTCACTGTATATTTATCAAATCAAAACAAAACATGTTTGAAAATATTTTTTGATCAATAAAAAAGTCGAAACACATTATCGATTATGTTTTAAAAAATCTTTTGTTTAAAATTTATTTTTTCACGTTTCAAAGTTTTTATTTTTTATTTTGTTTCACAAATCCTTTCTAAACAATTATATCAAAATGTTTTTAAATCTCTTGTTTTAGTTTTTTTTATTTGCTTTTATGAACAGAATAAATTTTGAAAAATATTCCAAACCTTTCTTAAGATATAGTGCGAAATCGTAAAAATTTAAAATCGTGAATTTTCTGCAATAGGCTTAATGTATGAAGTAATTTGAAAGCGAAAAACTTCTTTCAAATGCAAAAATTGCAAATAAGATGCAGGAATTCTTAATGCACACAAGAAGTTCTATTTATATACTAAACTTCATTAAAATCGGGATCGGACTAAAAGAGTAGTTTACTTGTGAGCCTTACTGAAGAGTTAAAAAGAGTAAAAGCAAGTTAAATTATTTGTTGCGCGCTCATTATTATTCTTAAAAAAGAGTTTTACCGCAAATGGCAAGCGAAGATTCTCAAATGATAATTTTAACATCTAATTTCAAATGTTTTAAAGAAGTAACAAATTAATACACTTTTCGAATATTTTTGATGGCAAAAAAACTTTTCGCAGCGATAAAAAATTTTTATTTTGAAATTTTTTTGACGCGTGATTCTTTTCGAAACTATTTTATCTTTTAAACGTTAAAAGCTTCGAATTTTTTATTTGATTTATTCTTTTTGCTGATCTTTTCACTTGAATTTTTTTCTTTATAAATTAGCTTGTTTCCGTAGAGACAAAAATAAATTTTCAATTGAAATTGTGCTTGCCTTCGCGTGACAGTCACCTAAATTGGTAAATGTTCTAAAAAGTTGCTTTTAATTTAAGCTCGAAATGTGTGATTTGAAAAAGACAGAAAAGTAACCAAATTACAGGTGTTATACAGCGTTGATTGTGAGTAAAATGTAAATCCGAGCTTTTTCGTGAAAAATGTTCTAACCGAATGTTTCAACGTGAATGAGACTAACATGAACAAACTCGAAAATGTTAATGTCGTAATTACGATTTCTGTTACGGTGTTTGCTTTGGAAACAAAAGTAAAAATCTTTATTGTCTTAGACGACTTGTTGTTGTTTTTGAATACAATTTTGGCACGAAAATTTGCTCTTTTTTTTGCTACGCTTAGATTTAGATTCCAGTGTAAACACGATGAAATAATAAATTTTATTTTCTTGCTTATTTTTTTTCTAATCTCGTTTATGCAACATTTCTTCTTCTTTCTCGTAAATTTTTCGTATGTACTTTCAGCAAACTATCGTTTCATTGAGTCTAACGTGAATATGTTCATTTTAATTTCGCTAAAAGAAGTTTGCTTTTTAACTGCTGTAGTACGCAAAAAAATTTTTTTAGCTTTTTTTCTCTTTCTAAAGCCTCACTTTTTGTTCGATTTTATTCAAAGCAAAGAAATGAGTTAATTAAGAAAACGCTAACATGTGAATAAACGATCGCAGAATGAAACTGAAAATCGTTTCTTAGAAAAACTCGAGCAAACACGCATTTCGTAAGAGTTTTTAAGTAATTATTTATTCTGTACAGTATCTCGTTTACTTGCTAAATTCGCATTTACATATTCCATTTCAGTTTGTTTCTGTTTCGATCGAATTCGAACGAAGAAAAAAAACTTTAAAATTAATCGCGGTGCGAAGAAATAAATGAATCAATTTGCTTTTGTTACACCGTTTCGCCTACAAAAACAATGTTACATTAACGGCTCTCATTAAAACTTTACAACTTTTACATTCAAAACTAATGATCGAGATTCGTTATGATTTTGTATATTTGCGATCGAATCAAATGATCGTTTTATTTGAAACTTTTGCAGCAAAACTAAGCGAAGTTTGTTTAAGCTGCGAATCAAGATAAATTGAAATAAATGCGCTCATTAAAATTTTGTTCATTATTTGACCTACATCATTGTTCACTTCAATTTTTTTTTCGCTGTTTTCTCTACAATTCTAAAGCGTTTTTCAATACTCTGTTTCCTAAAAATTTGAAATTGCACAGCTTTGCAGAAAACATCGAAACCTAGCGCTAGCTTCGAGAAGCATTTAATTTACTATAAAGCACGAAGAAAGAGATTTCGAGATTTTCTACCTTTTTCAGTACTAAGAAACTTCAAAGCAAACTTTAGAGAAAAACAATTTTTTTCTGATTGCGTCAGTAGGAGAAAATATTTTGCTATTGTTTAGAATTTTTTACTCCTTCTCAAGCTCTTCACATCCGTTGTTTATTTTACTTAGTGTTTTAGACGAAAAATTTTGCATAAATTGCGAACGCTGTGAGTAAGGTGAATTCAGTGTCGGTGTGTGAAAGTGTTTTGCATTTTCTTTCGCAACTATTCGTTTCGGTGATTGTGTTTGGCGAAAAAATGCTCCGAGCTTTATGAGAAAAAAAAACGATTAAGATGAATAGAGAGAATTTTAAATGCGAACGCGAGCAAAAAGTTTATTCAAAGAAGTTCGATTCGAAAGTGAAACGTAAAAATGCCGTCAGCTAATGATGCGAATTGCGAATCAGGACTAGAGAATTCGCGGCTACAAGCTCGACAGCATTGTGTTCTTCTTGGAGCAGAAGAATGTGAAAATTTGCTCGCGAAAACAGAATTTTTACTCTTTTCACGCGATACATTGGCTTGAAATTAAATTACGGCTAATTTTCGCTTCATTACGCATGTTGCTTTCAATCGTTTCAATAGTCTCATAAAGGCGAAACAAATTTACCTTAAATTAAGTTCGCTTCGGCGACCAAACATGCGACAGGCTTTCACTGCGAGCGTAGCAGCTTCGATGCACAACAGCAAAGCAGCGCGGAGCGTAGAAGAGTAGCGCAATTTTGAAATCAAATCGAGACAAGAGACACGCGATAGCGAGGCAGCATAAAGAGCGAAAGTATTGACTTTACTTTGAGCAGCAAATTTCACTTTCTTCTTTTTCACTGTTATTGTAACAAATTTCTTCCGTCATTCAATTTATGTTTCGCTTTAAACTGTTTCGTTGTCTGTGTTCACTGGCTTCGATTTTCAAACATGTTTCACATTTATTTTCATCGATTTCCTATTTTCTCTCGTTTTCGGCTCCACTTTCAAACTGAATTCCATTTCTTGCGATGTGAAGAGAACGTAACGTCGTAAGAAAATTTGATAAGCTGTCGAAAAATCAAGGCGCGTGTAAACACAGAAACACAAAAGCTTCGAATTCAGAATCGCGAAGCAAATCAACTCGGCTTTGCGATTTGCACTTTGAACGCGAACACAAACTTTGGTCGCGGCCACCGAGGCGAGTACATGTTTTCGCATGCAGCGGTCGCACACTGACCAACTTCCTCCATATTAATGGCGTTCGTTTGAAGTGAACTTCGATTACATCTGTCACTACACTCCATTTTCTTACTGTTCGACAATTAAGTCAAGAGTTATTACTGCAATTTATGCACAATGTGTTTGCGTTTACATTTGTGTTTGCTGCCACGCTCAGCTCGATTAACGTGTCCTCGTTTCTTTTCTGCTTTACTCACAGGACAACTGAATGAAACTCAATGGATTTTTCATTCTATGTTAGATGACATCAGAAATTGTTTCGCAGTATCTGACAAACGCGTCACAAAATAGCTGCACTTTCCTTTCCGACTATACAAGCGTCTACTGGGCGACAAATGTCCATTTCGCTTATTTCATTTGACATTCTTTATTTACGGCCGCTTTTATGCGCTCGCCTATCTAAAGTCAGATTGAATGCTGTTCAGTTCGAGCTTATGTCGCTGCTCGACATCGCATTTTGTGAAAATTATTTCAAAAAGCATTTCTTCTATATGTTTATTTGCATAAACTAATTTTCTCGACACTGTTTTGAGATGAAAAGTACTAAAAGATTGAACGTTTCAGCCTTAATTTAGCGAGCAAATAAGTTCACTACACTTGTTTTAATTCTTCATTTCCGATCTGCAGCGAACATGAAAATATTTTCTCGCTTCATACGCATCAGTTCTAATTTATTGTTTGATGTTTAACATTCATTCTTTGTTTAAACACATTGATTTTTATCACGTCAATAAACAACAACCACTGCTCCTCATCAATTTGTTACATTTCATCTTTCGAACTATAAATCGAAGCTAACAAACGCGAGAAGCGCTTATGTTCTTCGGTCAAATTCGCAGTAACTCAAGATTACAACGGAAAGCGGAGAAAGTATCAAATAACGAGCTTTACTCTCATCGAAGCTTGTCACTTAAGCTTTTCGTCTAAAGCAATCAAAAAATTGATGACAAGAAATGAAAAAAGCGTTCTTTTCGCGGCAATACGATTTTTGAACGCGACTGACTGTTGCGAAAGCAAAATCGCGTGTATTTTGAAGCAAAACACGTGAAATTCGGCGAATATTTTGCAGTGAAAGCAAAATAAACATTTTGTCGCTGGAGGCAAAAAATCGGTGAAAAAGCTTATGGAAAGCAAACCGCAACGATATGCTACAAATCGCTAGCGAAGTGAACGCAGCCGAGATTAAAAGTGTCGCAGCGCTCGCGAAATGCAGCAATTAACGAGCCAAGAAAACAACGCCGTAAACAATTATTCAAAATTAGCGAAGTGTTTAGCAGAATGAAATAATAGTTTTGTCGCCTGGTAAAGCTCATTTTGAAACATGTTCACAAAAGTAAAAAGCTATGCATTTCTAAATCTAATTTTAAAATTTTTTTTTCATGCTTTCTTGTTGCTATGACAGTGAGTAATTTAAAAATCGATGCAAAGAAGAGCAATAAAATGAATAAAGTGAATGTATAGAGCGGAGAGAGACTGGTGTACACGAAGAGACGATTTCCCTCGCCAGTTTACGTTTCTAATTAACGGTAATTGGCGCGAAGTGTGAGAAGCGAAGAAAAGTGATTATCGAGTGTATACGACGTAAACTATTTGCGTGTACTTAGTTTTGGTTTGCACCTTTTTATTCGACTAAAATTAGCGAGAGCTGAAAATTAACTCGAAGCGAAGGCTAGAAATTTTCAGCGACTAACAACGAGCAGAAACCGAGTAGAGTGTCATTAATTCGTTTCGCTTCTCGCGTTCGCTCACTTTTATTTGCGAACAAAAAATTCATAATAGAAAGGAAATGTCGTCTATACAGCGATTCATCATCGCTCTGCTATTCATTTTCATTTTCACCATATTTTAATTAAAAAAAAACTCAAGCATTCGTTCAACTTATAATGAAATCGCGTTCAATGTTTGCTCGCTTTCAGCCTCAATTTTTGTCATCTTCAAGTTTCGAGTCGAAACCGTCGTGTTCATTGCGAGCAGTTTGTAATCACAGTTTTACGATGAAATCGCTCGCAACGATTGACAAATAAACACGCATTGATTGTGCAACTCAAGATTGAGCTAAAATTAAACCCCGCACGACCATCCGCCGCAGTGATTTACGACCGAATTATTGCGTGACTGTATAATTGTTCCGAAGCGATCGCTTTTGTTTATCGCTTTCAGACACGTTGTGACGATTTCTAAACGATGCTCATCGAACCTCGCTCATCCTCCTTAACGACAATTAGAAAGCCGAACTCGCCGAAAACGGCATCTTTCATTCGCGAAGCGCTGCGCTAAAGTCTTGCATTGTGCACTCCATAGAAGAGTGCGTCGCGAAACAGATTCTTTCTATGCAAGATGAGTAAATTCGATGCTCATTACGCTCTCGCATTGGTCTCTGAATTAATCGCAAAGATGAGCGCTTCTTTATTTAGAGTTTTGTTTCACGAGAAAAGTTTGAAGCGAAAGAAAGAAAATTAATTGTGAATCGAAAGCAAAATGCGAGCGGAAAGAAACGACGAGTGCATTTTCAATTTCAGATAGCGAACACGGCGATCAGAACGTGACGATTTAGCGGTCGCTCGCTTTTAGAACTCGAACTACTTTTCAAACATTTGCACTTACTTATCGAGAAAGCGGCATTTAGGCTATTCAGTGGCTGAGTGCAGCACATACCTGAATCGTGACTGTGCTCGAAGCTGGTCCGATCACTCCGACGATGTTCTTGACTTTTTTCGAAGTTCTTGGACAAATAGCACTTGTATTGAAATGTGAACCCAAATTGAACGGGGTTTTGAGCAATGGGAATAAAGGCGAGTGCGATATGGTCGCTGCTGCCGGTAGTGTTTGCAAGCCTTTCCTCGCGTCCAATTCGCTTTTGAAATCGTTGCTTTCTTCGCTTGCCGCCATCGCGTCGCGAATAAACTCGATGCTCTGTTCTAAAGCGATCGGCGAATACCAACACGAGTCTCGTATTTCGATGCCAAGAGTAATGTTCGGCAGTATTGAGTTATCCTTGTTTATGTGGTCGATCGCCAGGAATGCAGCCTCCACTCGGTGGATGCCATATTGCTCGCGGATATCGCCGCAAATGCGTAACTGCGCCTGCCGCGGCCCGGGGGTATGGTGCACGGGAAACAGCGCTCCAAGCACGAGGCTGCCGGGAATCGCGGCCACTGTGTGTCTAGTTGTGGTCGAGTTCGAAATTACTGCACAATTACACATTAGAAAGTAAATGAGGAATGCTTTCAAGCAGAACTGTGCCTCGAAAACGCATTTGTATGCGGAATGTAAATTGGGCGAAAGTAATAAACACGCTAAACGAAAGCCGCTTTCCGCCGGAGTCATGTTAAAGTCCGAATTAGCTTTTGGTTTTCAACTAAATACGAGTTGAGCCTTCGGTTCGCGATCGGAAGCGACATTTTATGCGAAAATCTTCCATTAATTGCGAGTTGGCGATCTAAAACAAAGTTCGCCTCTTCTGCTCGCATCTTGCGGAATACCACTGCTGACACTCATTCGCTGCTCACTGTGCGCCGGCTTTCGGCTTTCAAGATCGTTCTGCCCTCAAATGCGTTGTGGTCGAAGCGTTCGAACTGCGTTCAAAAATTAGATCAATTAAAGTGTGGCCAAACGAACGCACCATTTGCTCGTTGATTGAGTGACACGATGAGTTCTGAAATGTGAACGCGGCGTTAATATAGAAACACAGCAGTAATCAATCAACGACAGTAATATGTAAATGTGCGAAATATGTTTGCAAAGCGAGGATTTTCATCGCACTGTTACACAAGCATTTTGTTCAGCAGTGAAATTGTGATATGCTTTTTTCACTGCGAATTGATTTTTGCGCTGCTTTCGCACAAACCGCTTTAAAACTCGAGGTCGCCAACATTTCCGAGCTTTTCAATGGCAAAGAAACCAGAAGCGAATAATTGTTTATTATCACTCGCAGATTACCGCAATAAAAGCACATTTTCAATACTTTCACGCTTCAAACTGATATCAAAACGAACGAGATTTAGAACGAAAGTGAATCGCAAACGTATAGGTTGAGCCGCTTGATTGCGCACAAAAGCGATCCTTAAAGGTATGAAATCATCGCTTAAGATTTGATATCCAGGAAGAATCTGCTATCCGAGTTACCTTTAGTTGTCGAAATACGCGGCTCTCGAAGATAAGAAACGCTAAAAAATCGCATTTCTTTGTAACTTTCTGCAGTCATTAGGCATGACAAGCATTCATCGCTGCTTAATGGATGATGCAGCATCGTTTTCGGCAAACGCCGTTCTAAAACGCTGTTCGAAACCAAAATTTAACTTATTTCTCTGACCGCGCTTAATCAATCACTGGAAGCCAGTGTTTCGCTTCGCCTCGACTCGATTTTGTTCGCGATGCTCGCTTCACTGAAAAACTTTTCGAATTCTCTTTCAAGTGAAGCGAGCAAACGATGAGCTCTGAATTTGTACTTCAGCAAAGCAAAGGTTTGTTTTGCCCACATTCTATGGTAATCTATTCTGAGCATTGGCTTAAATCTCGAAGAGTAGCTTCTTTCTGCGTTCAATCAATCCACGAAAAGCAAATGACTGTTTTCTGCCTTTCTGCCGTCGTTGTGTTTGAAACAGAAAACAATTTGATTTATTTAACGGCACATTGTCAGGAATTTTTTCGAAGAAAATAGAGAAGAAGAGAGAAGAATGAAGAGAGAAAGAGAGATGGAGAGAAGAGGAGGAAAACAGAAGCAAACGACGCTTTAAACTATTGTGTTCATCAGGTTAACAATTTGTGAACGATGTATGCGCTTTTTTAGCGCTAATCGATAAACATGATCCAAATATTTTAAACCATATTTTCAGGAGAATTTTTTTCTCTCTCTTCTTCAGCCTGTGCATCTGTCGAAAGAAGTGAGAGGAGAAATTTGTTCTCAAACTTTTCCGCTTTATAGAGAAATTTAGAAAAAAAATTTTTTGAAAAGCGGGAAATTGGATTTAGAACTGAAAACTGTGCGAATGAAAAGTGTGTTGTGTTCGGTGTGTTTGTATAGCTCAAAGAAGCGATGCGATGAAAAATGAGAAATGAGTTCATATTTGTGCACGCTTCTAATCAACTCTAAAAGCATTTCGATTATATTCACAAAGGCCTGCGAAAAAAGCGATCGGAAAGCAGCAGCGTTGAAAAAAAGAAGCTAAAAGTTGTTAGCGGAGAAGCTGTAAGAAGAGGGCCAACTCGTAAGTGCTGCAAAGAGTGAAAAGGAAAAAAGCGCCGATACATTCAATTCATTTCAATTCATTTTTTCAAACATGATTTTTTCTTAGAAACACAAACTAATAAAGAAATGCGTTCCGAGCTCACTTTTCAAAGTGTTTATACGCTCTTTAAAAAGCAAGACAACAAGTGAAATTTTCGCTGCTGATCACTTTTCTCTCCAATCGCATCTTTTTGCTCAAAATTTTAATTTCACATAATGCAGAAATTTTTAATTTCTTTAACTTGATGTATCCGAAATGTTCGCTCATCGCACTCACATTTTTAATATTTTCAACTCATATTGCGCAATATTGAAAACTTTTCATTTCTCTCTATCTTCCTCTGCGAACTCTCGCTGTGAACGATACATTTTTAATCATTTAATTCGGTTTAGCTTTCACTTCAGTTTTTTATTCATTCATTTCTTTTTTATTGAAAAAAAGATGCGAAGAAAGTGAGAAAAGAGACGAAAACTTATGAAATTTGCAAATTTAGTGAATTCATAAACGCAGCATTTTTCGCGAAACGCTAGATTTGAATGAATTCATAATGAAAAAAA
>NCKU01002940.1:0-16872 GCA_003675995.1 Dinothrombium tinctorium | reverse complement strand
TCAATTGTAAGTTATGCAGCAAATTTTTATTTAATTTTTTCAAACCGAAATATTTGAAAATGTCGAATGCTGAGGCGGAGGATTGTGTGGAGCTCAGTTACTATTTTCGTGTCATAAAATCAATATTTGAATACTCTGCATGACTCTGTTTTCATTCGACTATTGTTAATGTTTTTGAGACTATTTTTCGTCTTCTCTTTTTGAGTCTTATTTTCGCTATTAAACAGAAAATACGAACCATTGTAAAATTAAATTCGATCTTTGTTTTTTCGCTTTAAACTACTCTCTCTCTTCGCAATTCGATAAAACTGTTTAACAACACGATTTTTCCTTCTATTTCTTAGTTTGAATTTTTGAATTCTTAATTTCTTTTAATAATGAATAATAATAATAAATTTTTATTCCCTACAATGCTCGATGCATGATAACAGCATGTTCTCAATATTTAAACATGAAAATAATAATCAAAAAATTTTTTATACATTTTTGAAAATTCCCTAAAATTTCTAATTTCTTTTGATAAGAAATTGAGTTTTTTTTTGTAAAATATGCATGGAAAACAATCGAAAAACTTAATTTTTGTCTTAGGATATTTAATATTTTATCCTTTTCTTTCAGACATACAAAATTCAAAGTAACGAATCAATAGTTTGATAATATGCAGTCATTTTTGTAATTAAAACTTATTTCCTCGGATATTATATTATAATTTTCCGTTTCGATACTACATTATTTCGGTATTCCGATGGTTTCGATGTTCCAGTATTACATTTCGATTTGTTTTTGGATATTGTCAGTTACTATTGCGGTTACAGTTTCAAAAAGGGTTTATGGCCCTGATGGTTCTGTTGCATCTTGTAACTACYACGCTTATTTTCTGTTTATGATTAYGAATTTTTTTGGGACCTTCGGGTACCTAAAACAATTTAGAATAACGAATGGTTTATTAAACTTAATATGAATAGGCAAAATAAGTGGGAACCATTGGCATATATCTTCAACTTTATTTAAAAATGTCTTGTTTACAATTATGAAACTGAGAAACATTTTGAATTGAATTGAATCAAAAAATAAATAATAGATAGCATTTGTATTTCAAAATTTATATAAAAAACAATCCTCATTCTGCTTTTAAACATGAAGAGTATAGACTTTGGTTGTAGGTTTCGTAAAGTGCCCAGAAGATTTCTGTAAGCTTGCGCTAAAAATATTGTTTCAAAAACAAGTTAAACGCTTCTTTCTCAATTAAAGTTTGAATTAAATATTATATAACTGGAAAATTAATGTAGAACTAATAAAATTAACTTATCTTAATCTTAAATAAGCATATAAATTTGATTTTTCTCGAGCAAAAATTGACTTTTCAGAAGATTCGTTTTGTTTCTATTTTTTAAGAAGCAGTGAATTTTTGTTTTAAGATCTGTCGCTTGAAATATGGAAGTTAGATTTTTTCTTAATTTAATTTTTTAAAGTTATAGTCGTGTGAAAGAGTTGAGCTCATTTTGGAATGCGGTGTATTCTGATTGATAAGTCTTAAGAATTGTTTATTCAGTTTGATTTCATTTATCATTATTCTAAAAACGCTGGAGATCGCTTTTTGTGTTGAATTTTATCAGACCAAATTAAAATAATGAGATTTATTATTTGCGTTATTCGTTCTAACTTTTCACTTCTAACTATTGCTTTATTGCAACCATCAAAACTTTTGAAAATTTCCGAGATGAGCAATTTGGTAACACAATTCAAGTTATTTAAATTCCTTTTTAAATGTGTGAAAAATTTTTATGTTCCAAAAATTTTAAGGCGCAGTGATCTACTCTCTTCTTTTAAATGCGAAGTTAAGATTTTATTATTTTATTATTATAATTGCAGCTCAAACACGAGTATGACTACGGCTAATTGTAAAATTTGTTATATTATAGAGTAAACATTTCACTATAAAACATAACGCCGCAAAAATAAAGTTGACAAAATCGCGGTTTTAAAAAAGTTTAGGACCAATAAAAAAAACTTTATTTTCACAGTGATAATGTATTCCTCCATTTATGCCAATGTAATAAATATAAATCACAAAACATCCGTTCACTTCGGTGGATAATGAATACAAATACGAAAGAAAGATCACCACAAACGTCATCAATTATTTGAATTTTAAATTTATGAAGAGAAAAATGTAATCTAATGCACAAGCAAGCTAAAAAGCTAGGACAATGTTAGTATTCCGATACGACAATTTTGATTGTCAGTAGCTGCAATTCGCAGTCTGATCACAGTTGTGCCAAAGCGTATGTGGTAAAAGTGGCGTGTGCGTGTCTGAAGAATTTCGTGAAAGTGATGCGAAAGTATCGCTGCTGGTATATATTTAAGACATGTAACGTATCGAAAAAACAGAACAAAGTGCTCTTGTATTGTGCATCGCTATTAAACAAGAGTCGCTGCGAAAGAGAGCAAAGATAAACTCGAAAGGATAACGTTTTATACTCGAGAGAGACAGTAAGCGAAAGGAGGCTGTTTCTTGCGGACTCGACGCGATTCGCTTACATCTCGATAGCATATTTCAACTCGGCGAAATGCGCACACAAAACACACACACGGAACGCAGATATTGAAAACATTTGTCGACATTATGACAGCGAAGGAGGAAGCCGAAATTGAAGCGTTCAATTCAAATTGTGCATTTGCCGTTTTGAAATATGCGAAAAGGTTCGAGCGATGAATTTTTCAGAATCGAACATAGAGAGCGAAACGCGAAGTGAAATGTGGAGAACGCTTTGCATAGCGAGAATGTGACCGAAAGCTAAATGAATTAAAAATTGATTGAGATATAGCTGCCGTATGAGATTTATTTTAAAGCAATGTTTGTAAATATTTGTGTGCAATGCTGTTCGAGACAAGACGGTAAACAGATTTAAAACTTCGAGTCTGCTAAACGCACGGCGCACATTAAATAATGAATAAGAAGCTCGTGTGTCGTTCGATGCAAAGATCGAAGCGACGGACGTTGGCTCAACCTTTACTGCCACACAGGCAATTGAGGCGATGTGCAGCAGCCGTGATGCATATAGATATAGTTGTTGATAGAGCGCACATCGCGAAGCAATGTATCCGTTACTCGTTAGGAAACGTGTCTCATTCACTCTCCGCACATAACGTTTTATGTACACCGTGTGCCCCATCGATTTTCGATCATATCTTATTGTAACGCGAGAAACAGTGTATACATTGTCATGTATGCGTTTCACGTCACTTCCTTGCACAGTATCTCTATCACAACACAAAGTCTATGCATTACAAGACCATTCCTTAGCCATCAACATCACCATCATTTTCACCATCAACGACACCTCACTTCAAATTCAACGCAGACAAATGCTGCTGCTTCTTTTCTAAAGCGAATACTCGTTTCATCTTTTTTCAAATTCAATTTCACCTTTCGTTCGCATTCCGCGCAAAGTCATCTCACTCAAAAACACACGGCGGCGAGTGAAAACAAACTCACATTTTACATTTTCTGAAATTTATGACTCGCCTTTCGCTTCATGTGTCTCGTCGCATTCAAATGAATTGAATTTGAATGAGCTGATCTGGCGTGCAGGCGAAAATGAATCGATTATCGAGCGCCGAGCGTTTTTAAGTGATCACAGCGAGCAAAGTGATTCTAAAAAATTGGAGCAAACATTAAGTCGCTTATTGTTTTTGAACGTGACGCTAGCAAATATAAAAAATTCATCACATTTTCGGCTAGCAATTCGGCAGTGAAGAGAGTAAGAAGATGATGATGAAAAAAAAATGAGCGCCGCTCTTTCCGTAAGAACTGCGAGAAGCGAAGCCATGCGATGAATGTCTGTATAATATTGAGTGTTGTTACGATCAAGAATCAAAATGTCTGTTTATGCTATAAGTTTTTACAAAGACGGTAATAACAACGCTGTGTTACTTTGTTACTGAGCAACACGAACAATATTATAACTCGACGAGCGAACGAAACGAAAGCGTTGCATTATATTTTTATACAATGAATTAAAGATGGTGTGTAATCCTTAATTTCGCTGCTAATCCCAGGCGAAATAGCGGAACGTAATTAAAAAAGAAAGCGTGCAAGACAAAAGCAGATATTCTAGCTGCGATGTATTTCTCGTTCGCTTCATACGTAGAAATATGCGCGAGCAAGATAACTAAGGTTTCGCTACGAAGAACAAATCCATTAACTTTCTCTTCTTTTTTTCGTTCATACGTCTTTTTCTCTGCAAATAAAACTTTGAAAACTGCTCCGCTCCTAAATGCTAGTACTACTTTTCAATTTCTTCTTCTTCTTCTTCGCCTTCTTCTTCTACCGCCAGTTTCCATAATAAGACGAATGGCGCACACAACGCGCTCGATTAATGAGCAAATTAACGAGACCAGAGTTATAAATTGGAGCCATTAGAGAAAAAATGGATTCGTCTTTCAAGTAATTAACGCGCGCAATCGGGCCTAGTGCAATAATTACACGCGCCGATACGAGGAAAAAAAATTCCCTTTTTGCGGTGTGTGAGTAGTCTGTGTGTGTAAATCATTGTCGTTTTCCGTGCTTTCTCCTCGGCTGCTTGTTTTCACTCGACGATAAGCAACGCTCACCGAGAGAAGTGACCTGTGAATTGTTTATGTTTTTCAGCTGCGCTGCTTTTCTGTGAATTTAAGATAAAGCAACGCAACGAACGAAGAAAAATATCTTTTACAACATTCACTTGTGTTTCATCTGAAAATTGAAAAAAACTCAACTCGATCTTAGTGCAGAGGTGTAGAAAAACGCTGCAGCAATATAGAGATCACTTTTTCTCTTAGTTTTAAGCGAACTCAGCAGGTTAATATTTAAATAGCGCCATCACTTTGCAAATGAACTCTGGGCAAAAATTGAATCAGGCGCTCGCTTTAGAAATTAATTAAATAGCTAAGCTTCCGTGTTATTATTAACACACTGCTTAAGGAATTAATCAAATCTGAGATTGAATACATAGTCAAGTAGAACCTAGAATCGGGACAGAGCTTGACGCTTCTGGCTCGATTCGTGCCCTACTTCGGCCTGAACCTAATCAAAGCTTATTCTCGAAACACTTCTAAACCACAAGTTAGTCAAATTAAGTTATTAACAAAGATTTCATTTTTGCCAGTTGGAACTTAACAATGAGCTTGTAGAATTCAATATTTTCACGATTATTTTTAAATCATTTTGAACGAAAAACATCGAATTAAACACTTTTTTTTCATTCTGACTGCATTCGCGTAAAAATATTTTCTCATTGCTTTATTTGTTTTCTGTATTAAAATTTAATTGAATTTACTAAGCACGATAATATAATTTACCATATTCTTAATCTCCTTTTCTATTCGAAATGAAAGCTTATCCGAAGTAATTCTTTCCTGATCACTTAGAACTTGTAAATATAAAGTTGCAAGAGAGTTTTCTGATTAGTTTTAAAGGGCCGCAGAATCAAGATCAAACAATTTCTTCAAAAATCTCACCGGTTTACCAAACTCAAAATGTCAAACTCTATACCCACCTTAATACATTCCATATTTGCATACTCTTGTGCGTTAATTTGAAAGTTCTAAAAAGAAAATTACATCAAACGAATTTCTATTGATCTTTCTAAAACAGTGAATTTAATTTACTTTTTTTACGTGACAGAATAATCTCTTGAAGTTTGAGATTCATTAGAATCTTGTTGATCTTAAGGTTTTTCTTCATTTTTTTCAAGAAATGAGTGATTATATAATTTAAAATTCAGAAATTGAAGATAATCTAAATGAAGTTGATGATTACAAAAACAATACAAAAAAATGATCAATCCATGAATGATTGCTTTTAGACATTAAGTAAAGCAGATGAACATGATCAAAGAAAGAATCGAGCTACTCTCTGTAATCAAGTACATACACTGCTTTGCGGTTTACTGCTGCCCTCTCCAACGACGGCGCGTGGACTGTATAGATAAGTAAAAGTAATATACGCGAATCGATTTCATCGAAAACCTAATTAGAGGTAATTACTTAAAGTCAATTGAGAAGTGAAGCCAAACCACTCTCTCTCTCTCTCTCTCTCTCTCTCTCTCTCTCCCTCTCTCTTTGTTTTTGCTTTTTTGTTGATTCCTCAATTTTGTGTACACAACTTTTACACCATTTTCGTGTACGATTCTTTTCGATTTGTTTGTCGCAAGAAAATTGAATACGTAAATTACAAGCGCAACTTCGACATGTTAGTATATTTAACGCCTTTTTATGTGTTTTCGCTTTGTGTAGTACGCCACACGAAAGTAAACAAACGATCAATTACACGCAATGTGTAATTTTAATTCTCGCTAAATGTGAATACTCAATTTGAAAATTTTTTTGAAAAGGTAACCAAAAAATGAGCGCTCAATTTAAGCTCGGATTATGAGTGATGAGACTTGATGTGCGTGGTTGAGAAAAGAAGGTAAAAGATTTTTTTTCGACCAAATTGCAATGCAATGAATAAAGTGTAATTTGGAGGAAAGAAAAGAGAAACAAACATTAAATGCCTCAATCTTCGCCGTCGCGATCGTAAATTGCGATCTTTTTATTTCGTTTTTCAACAGCGAAATGCACGCAACATTTGCGAACGTCTTTTAATTGCATCTTTCAATTGGCGACCATTAAAAAACAGTTAAATAACATTGGCTTCGAGCCAGTGTTTCGCTTTTTTAATCTAATTTAAATAAGAATGGCAACTCTTGTTTTCTTCGCTTCTCTCGCTCATCTCGCGCGTGTTATGGCGACAAGTGCGAGAGTTACGTAGAAGGAGCTTTGTTGGTCTTGTTCGTCTTTCTTCTCTCCTCTCTCGTCGACGAATTACATCGAAGATCTCATTTCCCGCTTTTGGGTAATTGGGTCAGATGAGAGCATTTTTTCGTTGCTACTTTTTGGTGAATGCGAGCCAAAAAACCGCAAAGATTTTTCATTTCGCTATCGAAAGACACACTTTTCAATTCGCATTCAAAGTTGATTTTTGTAAAAAAAGTTTTGCCAATGTCTTCACTTACTTTACTCGCTTTCAAAAGCAATCGTTTGTTCGCTTAAAATTAATCATTCGATAAAAAATGCCAGAAATGAAAGAGAAAGCAAAGCAAAGAGACATGTAAGCGAGTTCAGTTATTCCTCTCTTCTCGTCGCTAGTGTTTCAAAGCTTCTGTATGAAGACAGGTCTTTAATTGATGGCAGCGTTTTAAAGCAAATATGATGTTTAATTCGTTGAGATTAAAAAAGAAATACAATGCGCGCAGCAAGAAGAATAAGCAAAAGTGCGCGAAGAGCAGCCAAACCTCAACTGTGTTCATCTCTGTTGAAGCTAAAATTAGCGCAATTTGCAATTTGGCTTGTAAGTTAGTTAATGAAAATTACAGTGTGTGCTTCGAGAACAAGCATTGATTCACCTTTAAAAACGATGACGTTGCAGTAAATGGGTCAAAAAATTAATTGTGATCTGGTCGCAACCCAATTGCGGCCGAAAAACACACAAAAGAGAGTATGGCGATAAGTGGCTTACATACGGCGAACGATTATCTTTTTGTACTTCACTTCACTTTCATTAACTTTTTTTCAACTGCTACTGCCTTCGAGGAAATTAGAAAGCGCAGTAATGCGGTGCTGGGCACACACACGTGGCCATTGGGCAAAATGATACTTAAATTTGATGGATTACTTCAACTGCATTTCTTCTTCCATCGCTTCTTTTTGCCTTCTGTTTCTCTCGTCCCAAATGTGTGTTGCAGCAGCAGCGTCTCAACAATGGCTGCACAAATCGACACAAACACACACACATACAGAACAGGCGAGTAGAAGAAAGCGATATTGACGCTCATTTATAATAGCGCATTTCACTGCTTGTTTGTGAAATGGAAAAAATCGCGAAAGAAAGAAGGCGCAAATCTTTTACGTCTATATCTGTACATTTCTATTGTTTTCTTGTACGACACTTTCTCGTTTTGTTTCTCGCCGTAACACACTCAAAAACTTTGATCATTTACAATGTCAACTTTGCATGTATCAATTTTGTCGTCCAAATTTTTTTTTTCTCGCTCTCCTGTCCTCAGCTATAATTCATAAACATAGCGAATAATACACATTGCAGTGTGCAAGAATAAATGATTGGCCATTGCACAAGTCTCAAATTACCGTCGAAAATTTGAGTTTGAGAAGCAGACTTTTCGGTAGTCATAGCAACATCCTCCAGTTTTGAGTCAACTTAATATTGCAGAGAAAGAAGAGAAAGGCAAAGAAGAGTTGTGAACACTTTTTCTTCTTCGCTTTTTTTATATATATTATCTGCTCAATTTTCAAACTTTATTTTACCTCCTCTTCTTTCTTTTCGCATCGCTCTCTCTCGCGCAGCGCCTCTCTCGCTTCTTTTTTGCCGCGTCTCATTGCTCGTGTCTTCGCTCGCAGGGATTTAAAAAGCTCAAACTCAGCACGCGAGAAAAGTCCCGAGGATTTATTTTGCGCACACATCTATAGCACAGTTATACGCTAGTGTACCATGTAGTATATGCGCTCTTCTTTCCTTCTCTCCTTCTCTCTCTCTCTCTTTTCTTTTTGTCTCTGCTAATTTATTGCATTGGTGACCGAG
Source organism: Dinothrombium tinctorium (assembly GCA_003675995.1). Taxonomy (NCBI): domain Eukaryota; kingdom Metazoa; phylum Arthropoda; class Arachnida; order Trombidiformes; family Trombidiidae; genus Dinothrombium; species Dinothrombium tinctorium. The sequence continues at coordinate 8,249 of NCKU01002940.1, read as the reverse complement.
AAGAACTAATGTTCAAGTTTATGTTGCAATATTTTCACATTTTTCAACTTTTGATATTTAGAATCAATTTTTAGATGGAAAATAATAATTTAAGACTTTGTTTTTAGAATTTTTTACAGAAAATTAAAGAACAAAATCGATCATTCGTTTATTTCTCTAAGTGCTGTCAAATAAAAAATTTTCATAAGCATGAAACTTCTAAACAAGTTTAAAATTAAAATTAGAAAAAAAATTTCACGCGTAAAATTACTCGAAGTGATAATCTCTCTCGCCAATCTCTCTACACGCTTTTGTCTCATATTTTGAATTATGCAGAATTAAGAGCCAATTAATCTTCATTTTGCAAAATTTATTTCATTTTGCCTACAATACTTCGTATGTTTGTGTTTTGAATGCTTCACAATAATAATAAATAATTCGGAGCTTATGTATAAAATGAAAACTGCGAAGGGCTTAATTTTGTAGACATCGATCCCTTGCAAAATGCCAATGAATTCTTCGAAACAAAAGCGATGCATCAAAAAACAATTTTCATCATTTTATATTTACACTTAGACGATGTTTTCTATGGCATCAAAAAAGTTTTCTTCCGTACATCGTTTTCTAGTCGTTGAGAAAAATATAGAAAACGACACTGAAGCAGATGTTATCAAATGGCTGTCGTCAGAGCGAAATAAGAGCAAAGTTTGTTATGATATCGGTCATATATTGAAGCGGAAACTGAATCGCTTCTTGCAAGAAAAAACAGCATGCAAGTCTTGAGATTCTTCTCGCTTGAAAATGTTTATTTTTTTAATCGTTTGCATCGAAACTGCAATTTAACCTCTCAGGGCAATTTCAGAATTGACTGCGGAAAAATTAAACAAAATCGAAGCTTGGTCGTGGCGATTTTTAATTTTGTGACATATTCTAAGACCGTTTTCTACTTTCATGACATTAGCCATAGTGTTTCGCTCTCAAGTCGATTTAATTGGCAGAAAGTTATCATTCATTTTCTCGCATTCACATCTCATTATCGACTCAAATCAATTGCAAGATCATTTATGCGAACTTAGCATTTAGGTTACTGTTTCAAAGGCGTTGTGTACACTACAGCGCTAGACCTTTGCCTCTTTTTACCTCCTCCGCGTTGCTTGCATTCACTTCTTTCTTTCAAAAACAAAATGAAACTTCAATAAAGTGGATTGTTTTGCGAAATCGATGCTTTTATCGATTAGCGAAAGTAAAGTAAGCATTCCATTAGACGCAAAAAGTTGCCTCTACACTTACACGCGAAAAAATAACATCGGTGTGTTCTGTTTTCGTAGCCATTGAAATGCTATAATAAAGAGAAAGAAGAGATCCAGTGAAAAAAATACAAAAAAAAACTCGAACATTGAAGTTAGCATCAAACAAATTCTGGTAATGGTTTCACTGCGATTGATTTCAAACTTTGTAAACATAATCAATATGATGCGTGAATTAATATTACAAGAAAATTAGGCAAAAATTTATATTTAGTGAAAAAATTTGGCGCGAGTTTATCCAATTTGGACTTTAAAACTTATGGGACTCTTTTTCATTACATTTTATTTCTGTATATTAAATGTAACTATGAGACTTCAATGTTATTTAATAATAACAATAGCATTTAAAACATAAGGATTTATCTGGATTTTAAAGCTTTACATTAATTACAAATAAGCAAAAAAATGACTTGTATATTTTCACCTACAATAATTCCCGTGAATTATTAGGAAAAGTTTAAAAAAATTGTAGATTTAGAATAAATGAAAAATGCATCGAAGCGTTTTGGTAAATACGCAGATATGCTTCTCTTTTAAAAGATGCTGCAAAGATTGTGAAAATTTCGGCTTCTTGCGGTGCTCTTTTTATTGCAATTTTTCTGATTTTTTAAATCATTTTCATTCTGATTATATCACCATTGTTATATCCTTACATAAACTTGCCATTGAATGCAAGAATTAATAGTAGACTCGACTCCAATATACATAAAGCGGCCTCACTTATAACTTATTTTTTCAAAATAAATAAATTTTTGCCGATAATCGCTCTGTACTATCATTACATTCATCATACGCGCTTTGTTTACAAAGTTTGAATTAAATCGAATAGACACCATTACCAGTTTCCTAAGAAGCTAAAAACGACTTCATTGTTAAAGCGAATTTTCTGATTGACTTGTTACTAAACGAAATAAATCTTTTAAAAGCTTTCTCTTCCAAGAAACGAAGTTAAAACGCTTAGGTGAAGTTTTTGTCAGTTAAATTTCTCGAAAAAAATGCGAGCAAGTTTGCTCGATGCAAATCACGATAGAGACGCGAAAGAAAGAGTTTAAATTCAAATTTTTGTTTTCGCTTCAAATGCGCGAAACATTTGGAACGAGATGAAAAATTATCTTCTTTATTTTGCAAAAATCTCATAATTCCAAAAAGCAGCCAATATTAATATAAATTTCGCAGCAATGTAAAGTAATCATTTGAAGCATTAAAGGCACTGCATTATGTTAGCATTAATATTGACTATCAGCATTATGCTTGCATTTTGGGTTTTTTGCGCATTCATTAATTTTACTGCACCATTGGTCACTCTGTGAAAATAGCAAATTGTTAGGTCGATGTAAAGCTATCGGCCCCCATCAGAATTGTTTCAAATGTACCTTAACGGGAGTAATTCAACTCATAGAGTTCATTTTCGAAGTTTTACACGTCGGCAACGAACCGTACTTGCGTTATAAAGAAAATTTTAAAAATTCAAAAATCAATTTTTTGGTCTAATTTGGTCTAGGTTCTATTTTAAATGTTCAATTGTACCTATTCAGATGTATCTTGACCCGTTGAATTCATTTCTGGGGGTTTTAAGAGCAAAAATGAACCATTCTAAAGCCATAATGCGAAATCGTAAGCATTTAAAATTACAAATTTTTGCCCTTAAAACCGAAAATTACAAATTTTTACGACCTTAAAATCTCATTTTTCAAAAGATTTCACTTTTAAAAGAAAAACTGGACGAAAATGAACACAGACGCAAGTTAAATTTGGTAAAAGTATTCACAAATTTTGTTTCTATGTCTAGACGCGGGCCTAAAGTGCAACTTCAGCTCCATTTATGAGCAGAGAGTTTGCTCGCGTACTGTTTCTAATGTAAAACGACTTTCAACATGCCGTTTGAAAAATGTTTGTCATTGCAATCAATGCTGAAGCAAATTCGCTCGTTATTAATTATATGGAAAAACATTTTTGAAATATCCGTAAAGCAATGGATATAAGTTCGGATCGTGAAAATTAATCTTATTCTAGCGTTGAATCGATTTTTCGTTTGCAACTTTTGCTTTGCGTAGTTAAAATTAAGTTTTTTTCTTGCTGTAAACTATTAATTAAAATAAAACTTGAGAGCAAATATAAATTTGTATAAAATTTTTCCTCAAAGCATATAAATTCAATCGAAAAGCCAAGTTTGAGTGCTTGGTTAGGAGAAAAATGAATCACTTTGTTGTCGTGTTTTTGCAATGTTTTGCACCTCGCAACAAATTACACCTCATTAAATCGCAAATTTCTGAAAACTTCGCTTACAATTTTTATGAAAAATTTATGCAAAATGTGGCGCTATTCAAAGCGAATGACAAAATCCGTTTTGGCGACAATCGCCGAACGCAAATGAGTAGAATGAAAAATGTTGTCGCTTCTAATTTCTTCATTAAAAGTCATCCGTCAAAGTGTGATAAAAGCTAATTTAATATGAACACTTTGTACCAGTTGTAATCATGAAAGTTGTACCAACTGATCCTTATCGCAATCATTGCATCCTGTCTATGATAAATGCATTGTACCTTGCTAACATAGTGAGCAAAAGTTTTTTTTTGCTGTTGGAAAAAAAACTTTAACACACTTACTAATGCTTTAAATTATTTCTACAAGTTTCGCGTCTTTCAGCATTGCTCTTTCTTATCTTCACGCTTGAAAAAGTGTTTTGATTTATAATAGTAATTTAATAATAATTTTTAGGCTCACACTTTTAAAATTATCTCACTTGATCTGGATACTTGTACAGCATATATAACATTTAACTATTTCAAAATCACATGAAAAATTAAAAACAAAATTTCAAGATCATTTTAAATAATTTTGAATTCTGCTATTTACACAGAATTTGTCAGCTCATTTTTTGACTTTATTAAGAGGTGAATTTAAAAATATTCGTTCTGATTTTCTTAGTAATTTGTTTTTTTCACACGTCAAGATGGAATATGATTTTTGAGATTTTTCAAATCAGTTCTTGATTGATTTTTTGTGAAGACATTGAGATATTTTAGTGGAAAAGGTGTTTCAAATATTTTTTTTTTAAAGATAAACAACGAGTTAAGAATTCAAAAGTTTAACATTTTAACATTTATATTCTGCATTGATCTTTGTCTCGCCACCGTTTTCAAACTTTTTCTAAATCGTAATTGAATTTGAAAAGGTTAAACTCAATGCAAAATAATCGCACACAAAACGAACGTTATAATAAACTTCTTTTAAACGTTAATTTCATAACAGCGAAGAGAGAAAAGTGAAAGAGGAGAGAAGAATGAGAAAGAGAGAGATGCGGATAAAAGTAATTGTCGAAGCAAAATGCGGCGATGCTTTTCATTGTTAATTTGAAGAATATTATGTGTGCATCTTTAGAGAAACATTTCAATAACTTTACCTTTCAGATCATTTCGTTTTCTTCATTCTTTCTTAATTAAATTAGAGAGTAACAATGCAAAAATCGCTTTTCCTGACTTTTAACATCTAGGAAAATGTTTTTTTTATTTTTCATTTGTAAAGCTGTGCCTAATCGATCTTTATTCAAAAGATCGATCAATACTCATTCGGACCGTTAATATTTAGAATCTACCAAATGAGCCTTAACTGTGATTATTTTATGAAAATAATTATGATAAATGCTGCTTTTAAAGTAAAAAGTAAATTACAAAATTTGATTACAGAAATTGTTACAAAAACAAATAAACTTTCTAAAGCAAGTTTTATTAGCAAATCGAATTAAAAATTCATTAAATGTCTCAGCTACAAAAAGAAAAATTTTCTCTACAAATTGTAAGCGATTAAAATGAATAAGAGCTTTAACACCGTGTCTCATCGTATTTGAAAACTGTATTCGAGGATGAAACTGTTGAGATATTTAACTAAATTAAAACTTCTAGACTACGTCATACACCATGAGGGACGCATTTCAAATATGCTTCGCATTGAGCTTTCTTGGCTTGAAAGTAAATGATATTTTTATTAAAAGCTTCAGCAATTACATTCTTGCTCTTTAGCCTCTTTTCACATGCAACTTCGGTAATTATTATTTAAGAAGGAGCTTTATTGTTTCAAGAAAATTTAGTTCATTTGAAGTCGAAAATAATTAGAAAAACAAATAATTGAAAAGCGTCCAAGAAAATCGAAAATTTACAATGAAATGACCAGTGAAATCACTGCACATTTATTATACAGTAATTAAACAAATAGAGAAACCAAAAATTATGATTATCACTTAATCATACAAAATGAAACGCTGTTCTTAAGAGACAAAAAATCAATTTTTGAAATGAAAACTTTTCTCTCGATTGACTAAAGCATTCGCTGTTTTTCGAAATGCTGACGCTATACCAAAAATGTTTATTCTTAAGTTTTTTCCTGCGATCGACAGTCTGTAAAATTTGTGATCGTTTAAAGTTTTGTTCTTTATTCGTCAAAAGACTGATTTTTTCTTTGAGAATTGAAACGTACATTTGTCTGCCCATCACTCATTCGTTCGCTGTTATTTCGACGATAGCAAAAGACGAACACGCTTTCTTGCATCGCTGTTGCTTTGCTTTTACTTGATATTTTTTTCTAATAAGTATTAAAAAATGATGTCGAATGCGAGTGAAGTTGTTAATACGATGCCAGCATTTCGATGTCTATTTATTTATTTATATTTTAGCGAAAAGCCAAAAGCGATGTTTTACGACAAGTCGTTTCGATGTCGCTTTGAATATATAAATTCACGCACGTTTCACAGTCATTTTTAGTTTGTTTGTGAAATACATCAATTTTTCGCTTTTTTTCAAAAGAAAAATATTGACGAAAAAGCTGTCAGAATACGAAAGTGAAATTTTCTTCTAAAATTGACACATTTGAAAACGAATTTACTCTGTTACAATAATTAGTTTGTATCAAAATTAAGTAAAAATTTTAATTTGATTCAGTGAAATTATAAATCAAATGATTTATAAATTAAGTTCATCGCTTGAAATCGAATCTCAGTGCATCCAATGCGAAAAACTACATTCAAATTGCATTTTATTGTGCTTACAAAATTATCGTCCATTGCATTAGAGCTTTTCATTTTTGCAATTTGTTTATTTTTACTATTCAGGCGTTTCTTAAGAAATATTCGAAATTAGGCTTCTTGAACTGCACAAATTGTTCGCCATTTCACTTTTGATTGCAGCACTTTATTTAATTGCTATATATAATTCATAATTGCTCATTGCGATGTTTCACTTTATGAACAGTTGATAATGCTCTCAATTTGCGAAGCGCTGCTCCTTATCTTCTTTGCAACTAAAACGTATTCCAGCTTTTTTTGTATCTGATTTTCGATGAAAATTTCATGAAAATCAGTCGACGACAATGATTTTTAACCTCTAAGCTTAAGCCGTAATTTCGTTGAAGGCTCCGTTGCTGCACAGCGAAGCGTCGCAAATAAACGCACGCATCAACCGCTGTAATAGTTTGAATTTTATAAATTTTATATGCATGAAATTTCAATTTCTGACTATAATATGTTCGGAGTTTATCTTTGTCTTTGTTTAAACGCGAGGCTTTCTTTTTTTTTTTTTTTGCTTTCGCCAAATCAATGCAATGCTGAATGTGCAAACAGCGTTTATAAGTTTTATTGCTTTTGTTTCAGTTTAAATCGAAACTCTTTTCTCTTTGCTTTGCGCACGAACAAAAAAAAATCCGAATGAATGGCGAAAATTTTTCTTCGTTTAAAAACAAAATCACTTAAAATTTGTGGTCGAACATATGGAATCAAAACCATATTCAATGCTCGTATGTCGCTGCGGCAGCATTTGTCTGATGGAACAAAATTTTCGAAGATTGATTGTGTTTCACCAAAAATCAATGTCTCACACATTTAAAGCGTGTGCAATGCACAAACTACATTATGTGTATCTATAATCCAGGTATTGATATTCGAAAGGACAGCTTTAGCTGCCGCCGGCATTTGCTTCATTAGCTTTGCAAAGCGTTTATCATTTATTAAATTCGCATTTCCATATTTCAATAAAAACAAATAACGTTTTCAGCGGAAAGACAAATCGATTTTGCCTATGTTTTCGAGCAAAAAGCGCAAAAATTTACATTTTTACGCATTAAACGAATGCATTTAAATTTTAATTACTGCTGCAAAACAATCGAATGCGTTGCATTTTCGCGATGATCATCGGATGAAAAGCGAACAATGAGAAAAACGCTTGTTTTTCAATCGCTTTCCAAATTATAAGTTGGGTGATTAATTAATGTCGGTGAGTGGCTTAAGTCAATGCTTCATCTTTCTCATCTGTCTGCTCTCTATTTCGATGTATTCTCGCAAAACTAATGCTTCGCTTCTTCGCGAAATATATCCTCTTCTTTCGGGTTTCTTTTCTCTAAGTGTTAGCCTTCGCTTTTCCACTTCGCATTTGTTCATCAATCTTAATACACAAGCGTCACGACGGTTCACATATTTTGCACGGCAGCAGCGCAAATTCTTTACGCGATAACTATCCGTTTTAAAAATCCTAATGTTTATTTACAAGGGAAGTGAAAGTCGCTGGAAATAAAGTTTTTTTTGCCACTCTCAACAAATATTCGCCACGCTGAAAAGATGACACAAACGTGGCCATTTTTGTAATCCAAGCTAAATCTTCTTTTCGCTCTAAAAAAATTGTTCGCGTATTCACGACATCAACGCACGCGAGTTTAAACTCGCCGTTTTTGCTTTCACTCTGCGAGCCTTGCATTCATTCATTTGCTCTTTGAGCTCGCGAAAAAATGTGTTTAAGATTTAAAACAAATTTTTGTGTCAAACATATTTTCGAGTTAATGTTGCCATAAGAATAAATGTCAGCAGTTTGAATGCTGAATTCAAATAAGTTTTCTCTATTCTCTTTCTCCGTTCTCGTATTAAAAACGCTTTCGCTTAAGAAAACGAACAAACAGAACAGAAAAAAAAGTTGAATAAATAAT
>NCKU01002939.1:0-16877 GCA_003675995.1 Dinothrombium tinctorium | reverse complement strand
ATGTGTGTCATTCAAAAATGCAACTTTTCAGCTTATTTTTCTTAATAAGATGATCATCAATTTGTTTCAAGCTTTATATAAATTCAAGTAAATAGATAAATCAATAATGAATTCATTAAATTTTTTGTTCTGTATCGATAATAAAACAATGCCAATAATACAAAAATATTGTGAAACTATTTCAGCTTTAATTGAGCTGTAGAACTCGAAAGCATCTATTTTAAAGTGCTGTCCATGTCTTTTCTGATTGAAAAAGTGATTAGTGTTGTGCGCATAAGAATGCGATTGCGATTGTTTCGCGACTGCAATCACCAAACAACCGCATTCACAAATCGCATTCGTTTTATAATAATGAACGAATGCAGTCGCGAAATTTATTCGCTTGAATTCTAGGATATCAAAGAAAAGAAGATTAACTTCATGGGTATAAAATCATTTTACGATTAATAAGATGATCTATGCTAAATATAATATTTATGAAGTAAACAAAAATATTTCGATCAAAAAAGTAATTTAAATGAGTAGTTGAATTTCATAATGAAATCATTAATATTTTGTGCAATGAAGGTTTAAATGAGAAACCCGGTAAAAGGTTTAAACGTAGCTATTATTTGTACTAATTTTCAAACATCAAAAATCGCTTCAAAAGTAATAAATAATAATAATTATAGCAGCTACAACGATTTTAGATTTCAGGTTTAAAAAATACATTTCACAAGTAACCAATCACCTAAATAAGCAATTAAAATGCTTTTAAATTAAATGAATAATACTTGTTCTAGAGACGTAGAAAGCTCAAAACAGCAAATCGAGGTATCAGATTACCCATACAAATAAAAACACTTTAAGAAAATTCATGAAATTTGCTCTCAAAAGTCGTTTGGAAATAAATGCTGTAATTAAGGGACAAATTAATTCATTTTTTAATTTACCTAATTTAAAAAAAACGAAAATATATTAAAATTTTGGTCAAAATTATTACCACTATTCTGAAAAGGCTATGAAATATTGTTGTCTCATTGCTTCATCTGTACCATCAGAAAAGGTATTTTCGAAAAGTGGGAGGATTGTTACGGCAAACAGAAACCGATTAGATTTTAACAGAGAAGAACAATTGATATTTTTAGCAAGCCTTTCTGAAAATAACTTTAATTTCTTTGAAAAATGGATCTTGAATGTGATCTTTAATGTTTTCGATATTAATTTTCAAAGAATTAAGTTATAAAAAATTTAAAAAGTTTTGATTATTTTCTTTTGTATATTTTTATTTACAAAATTGATTAATTGTAATTGAAATCGCAATCGCATTCATTTGCACATCACTATTTCTGAATTCAAATGTTCTTAAAGTGTTTACAAGTAAAACTTTCACAAATTTTTATTTTTAATTATCACTTTGTGAATGAAATTAATTTCAATAGGTTTTCTTAAAATTTTACTGGCCACTGTTTATAAAATAAATGATAAAATTAAAAGTCTCTGATCAAAAACAACTTCATTTCATAAACAATTTTCTAAATTCTTGATTATTCGATTTTAAAATTAATAGCTCAAAAATGTAAAACAATTCAAACACATTAATTTCCATTTAAATTTTCTCTAATTTCAAATGATGAAAATTATACCTTATGCTATAGATTGATTCGCGTAGCTTTTTTCAGCGAATCGAGTTCACATTCGCAGGTTTATGGATTTTATAGAAGCAATTTTTTCACTCGAAAGTTTTCTCATAAAATCAACTTTAAAAAATATGTTTACGCAGATTTTGCTTTAGGCAAAAAATATTTTAGACCCTTTTTAGTGCTTTAAGGAATGTATCAACTTCTTTGCTGCCTTATTGCAACAAAACAAAACAATTTTAATAGAAAATACAATGAATATTGCTAAAATAATGCATTTTTAACAGAAAATCAACGTGGAAAGAACAAAATTAGTAGTGATTAACATTTGTTAAATTCGAAAACTCAAACTTTTTATATGACATTTTGATTTGTTTAAAAAACTTAAATCTAATTATCATTAAATGTTTATTTAAAAATAAATTCGAGATTCTTTTATTAGAAGAAGTAAATAAAAATATTAAGAATCAAACGAAATTAAGGAACTTTGTGAATATTTTACTCGTTAACCTTTCATATCAAAACAATGATTTTAGAATTTTTTCTACCGAAGTCCTTAAATCTTTTGAAGCCACTAACATAAATGTGAACCAGTGCTTTAAAACAGAAAGAGATTTCATTTTTACAGTTCGTCTTTGTTTTCAATGAGTGTCTGCAGCAATTCAACCACTAATCTCATTGCATGAACGGCGCTCTGTTTGATGAACCTTGAGCTTCGCTTTTCTCTTGGAGTTGTTGAAACAGTTAAACTGTCTTCTTTTTCATCTTCTTTCTCACCTTCTTTCGAACTTTCTTTCGGACTTTCTCTTACAGATTCTATATCAAAAAGGAAGTTAAAACATTTAATTAAGTGAAAATAAAAAGATGAAATTTGAGCTAAAATCTTGATTTTTAAAAACTTCTTTAACTACATGAATCTTGCTTTTCTTATTCATTAATCTTTGCACTTTGATACAATCATACAAAATAATCAATTGCTTAAACCTTTTCTTTTTAATCTTTCTAACCTTTGATTTTCTCTTCGGTTTTGTTGACAATAACAATTTCTTGACGGCTTCCAAACTTATTGGTGGAGAAACACGAATATTTTCCAAAATCGCTTTCTTTCATATTCTTAATAATTAATATCAATTTGATTGATACAGAACTGACGAATTCTGTTTGAATTATATGTGTTTGCGAAGGAGTGATTAGCTTTTCCGCGTTTAAGACCCATCCATAATCTGGTTCAGGATTTGCTTCAATCAAACAAGACAATTTCACATCACTTCCTATTGTTGCATTTATGATTTTATTGGCGACGGTCGCTTTCGGTTTTCCTGTATAAAAACTCATCATAATGAAAAGACGAAAAAACAAATTTGAAATGAAAAATGAATTCAACCAGAATAGTGAATTGACTTATTTGAATTCAGTAAACATTCACTTTGATAATATTTGAAAATTTTCTTACCCACCACTTGAAGAACAACACTATCTCTCGCTACGCTAGTTTCATTCTTAAGACTTTTGGCTGATGCCACACAAGTGTAAAGACCTGAATCCGAGAATTTAACCTGATCAAACTGAATTACTTTATAATAAATGTCATCTATGTGAATTGAATTGTAAATTTTAAATGTGGACAATTTATTTTCCCACCATTCTTCACAGTTTCATTGATATACTGCGTAATAGGTTCGCCATCTTCACGCGTCCAAGTAATTTCTGGTTTCGGAAAACCAGTAACTTCGCAGATCAGTGAAGTTGGCAGACCTTCGGAAACAGTCAAATCCTCGTTTATAAAGATTATTCTTGGAGGGGCTAAATAAATTAACAATTAATTTTCATTATATAAACAACAAATACCAATCACGCGAAGAAAGCTGCTTTGGCTCATCACGGGTTTCGTGTTCACTTCGCAGCTGTATTCACCGGCATCTTGAGCTTCGATATTTGATTTATGCAAGTAGAAGTATGTATTATTGTAATTGCTGACCAACAATCTGCCTTTTGAGTAAACAACCGTACCATTTTTGACCAAAAGAAGTCCATCATCTTTTTTGTACCACGCAACCTATGAAACTTTTCAGTGCAAGTGTCAGTATTCACCTTATTCTTACTTGATATCTGCCGATATCTTTCACTACGCATCTGAATGTTACACTTTGTCCTTCTACTCGCGTTATATTTTGCCCTCGTTTACCAAAGCGTGGCTTTCTTACTTCAGAGTGAGCCGAATCTAAAATTGAAATGAAAAATTCAATTAGAAGTAAAGCAACTCGCTAGCAAAATTCTCGCGAAAAATTACTTCGCCCTTGGTTAGAAAACTTTATTTCAAAAATTAATCATTTTTATAAAATTAATTACGATGATGTTTATAGATAAAAAGTTTAATGAGTTTTTTACAAATTATTCTCTGAGAAATGAATTTAAATTGCATGAAATTACTTACAAAAGAATGTGAAGAGCGCAAAAATTTGCAACATTAAAAGTGAATAGTTGAGCTTCATTTTTGAACGTAAACGCAAAAACGAAAGCGAAAATATTTCGTTCAATAATTAACGAGAAAATAAATCAATGGCGGAATTTGTGTTCAATTTATACTCTGTTAGTAGTTTAAGTAAAAACAACCCTTTCGCGAACCTCAATTGTTTTTAGTTCTTGCTTTCAAAAACAAGAAATCAATCAGCTTATCGTTGTTAAACCCGCTTCCTCAAATTAATGAAAACTTGCAAATATCCAATGTTAAATATTACGTTGTGTCCTTCTTTGGTGTACTGAGAAACTACCAATGACAAATATTCGTTATACTACTTCCAGGCTTAAAGAGCGACATTCTTGAATAAACTTTATAATTGATTTCGAATTTGTCCAGAAAATTAATATTGAAATGTTCGCCATGATTGAAGGAAATGATTTCTGTTTGTTTAGCTAAAAGGCAAATAAATTTTACATAAGTTGTTTCGGTGCTCGCAATTAAGCAATGACTCTCTGTAGGCGCAGCTGTGTCCATGGATGCATTCATTTGCACGAGAGACTAGGGCAAACTCAATTGGCATTGCCATTGTCCATTGCAAAAAGTTCATTTATCCTACGATACACACAGATTGATCCGCAGTCCACGTGACCTTATTTCTTAGAATTACTATTACGAATTGGCGACAATCTTCTTTATGCGTAAACACATCGTTTTCTTCGATCGATTTTACGCAAGCAGAAAGAGAGAAAAGGAGAGTTGAGAGAGAATGGCGTTGTTTCCAAACATTTTGGCCCGATAATCCAAGAAAGGAAGTGAATACCGTTTGTGTTTAAGTTTTTTATCATGCTTCTCAGCAGCTTCCCTTTCTAAAGCGTCTCAAGAAGCAGTGAGCAAATTAAGCCGCTTACAGCTATTAAAATTAGGGAGGTGTAATCAAATTTTCGCTTACAAACAGTAAGCAGCGATTAAAAGAGTTGCTTTTCAAACGCTTTCGCCTTTCGATGAATGCCAAATTGAATTGAAAAATCAATAAAAGTTAACTGTGAACAAGGATTGATGTGTTGTTAAGGTTAGACGCAATTGAATTTATCGTTTATTGAAAGTTAAGCAGCATAAGTTAAAGAGGAAACATGACAAAAAATACATGCTTCACATTGTCATTGTGAATGTAGAATGCGTTTTCGCAGTGTATCAATTGGCTGCGAGCACAAGCTCAGCGTTTCGCAGGCCAGACGCATTTCTGTCTCACTTTCGATGCGAAAAGAGAAATGAAGAATGAAAAGCAATGCACTGCAAATGCAATGAGAGCGATGGTTTAAAAACTTAAACAATTGACATTTGAGAGCGAAAAGAACGCGAAGTGTCAGAGTAAATGACGAGCAGAAAAATGTTTTCGCGACGCTACTTGTGACAAGAGAATCACTAAAAGTGATCGCGATATTACAATTTTGACATTGTTTTAAAGCACTCAAATAAATAAAGTTTGCAGAAGCGACTTCGGCTGTTTTACGCTTTTAATCTCACTCTCATTCGTGCGAGTGATTGATCTGCTTTCCGCCTGCAAATCACTTTTAAGTCCGCTACATTTTAATAGCATAAAAGCGAATAAAATTGAAAAAAAATCGATTTGAAAAGGAGCGAATTAAGGCGAGAGAAATTTCCGCGCGTTGACAAACATTTCCAAGAATCGCTTTTTGAAAACACAACAATTGGCTTTTGAATTTATTGCTCGTGAATTTTGGCGAAAGAAAAGTTTTTGTGCGATGAAAAAGAATGGCAACGATTTCTTTCAATTGCGAAACGTTAAAAAGGAAATTTAAAATGAGAAACGCTCATTCATAAATCAATATTGCTTCTCTATTGTAGTCAATCATTATTATAATGCAATAAACAATTGCGAGTCTACATTTATTTTAAACACTTTTCGCTTTCGCTGCGTTCAAACTTTTTTGCGACTTGAAATTGAGCGAGCGAAACGACTGCCGACGTTCAAGAAGCTGGCCTAAAAGCTGCAAAAATGAGCATTCGGTCATTTTGTCCACTCATTCACTTTGCTTTCTTAATATCTCGCATTGTTCTCGTCTTTCTTTTACTTCATCTCGAAAATGTCGTTCGTCTTCACTTTTGATTGCTTGTGTTTTGATCGCAGCGTAAAGCGAGAAAATAAAAAAACTTGAGAAGCGCTAAACCTTCGCAAGCTTCTCTTGTTCGCCGATCGCGTACATCGATCGCCAAAACAATTGTATTATTTGTCGAATGTGTCATTTTTATATATTAAACGTGATATCTTCAATTTGAGAACGAAAACTAATTGTACGCCTGTAAATGAAATCTGTTTCGTTTAATATTACTCCATAAAACTGTCATTTCTCAATTCGCGCACACTTTTCGCAAACACTCGGCCAAAAGTGTATTCAAACCGTCGATCATTACTAGCATTGCACTTGTGTTTAAGCTGTTACCAATAAGTGGCTCTATAATTCATTAATGTCATCGCATCTTATCGGCCACTGGCAGTTGAGAACTTGTACACTTTTGGCGCAAACTTCTATCGTTTGTAATTTTGAGCAGCGCTTCTGCTCGAATTTTGCTTCGCTTTTCAGTAATTGAAAAGAAAGCAATTAAATGCAGTGCCAATTTCTTCGCTCGCAAATTATGCGTGTTCTTCGCAATAATAAACATCGGTAAAACGATTATGGCTCGCAATTGCCAGAGAAGCTGGCGAAACAGCGACGCATCCCGATTCGTGCACAAGATTCTCGGAATTCGCATTGAACACACTTTCGCTGTTTCTGTCCTGACAATGGCTTCGCTAATTTCGAATTCAGGCGAAGAAGCGAAGAAAAAAACAAGAGCAGACAGGCACATTCAACAAACAACTTTTTGGTAAACAGATGAAAATTTAATTGCGTTAAATTCTAAGCGTAGTTTGCGAATACTTAAGTAGACTGAACAATCGAGTTGAGCGTCGGCGTTTGAAGACGCATTTATCAATTGCAAACGACTCGAACAAAGAAAATGCAATGTGTGCAATGCTATAAAAGCAGCGTTCACAATTTCGACGACGAATGGTTCGCTGGTAATAAAATTGTTCATAAGTGCATTTAACATACCTTTACGGGCATGATTTCATTGTTCGTACTAAGCATTGCAGCACTGAATTGAGAAGCTAAATGTGTATCTAATGGCTTGAGCCAACAAACAAAACTCAACACACATAACTTCGATCGCGGCAGCAATGAATGGAAGCGAGCAATTTTGCCTTTTATAAGACGATAAAGCATTTTTCGCCAAAGGCTTCCTCTGCTCTCGACGAGTTGATAATTTTGTGATTTATAAGCGTTGCAATCGCTTCAACTACAAAATACATATCTCCACTAACAACATGTCAACTATGATGCCTGATTGCTAATCGTTTGCCACTCAAACGCTCATTCTTCACCTGCACACGCCGGCAAAGAAGTGCCTCGATTGATCGCAAATGCTTATTCGCGAATCATTTGTTTATTGATTTATCGATATTTACATAATCTGAAAAGATGAAAGAAATGATAGATCTTGTTCTTGTTATTTGGCACCGTTCGTGAGTGTTGCGCTCAGACAGATAGAGATGCGAGTGGCGAAAACAATCTTTGCTTTTCTCGTGTGTTTGGCACAGTCAAAAAAATCGAAATGCACAAATACAAGTTAACAGCAGAGGTTTTTATAATTAAAGTCAACGTAGTGTACAAAAACGAATTGTCTCTTAATTCACTCACAATTCGCGAATCAATCGATTAAAAATTTGATGAATATCGAAAGCGATTGAATGAGCAACGTGAGCCGAGTGATGCATGTAAGGGATACTCCCGCACTGCTGTCGGTCTTCATCGAGTGCAATGTCGACTTTTCTTCACTCTGAAGTGTAATATATTCTGAAGTAATTTCGTTTCCATGTGCATCTGTCAAAACTATTGCTTTGTTTACTCTCTCTGCACAATGAAAAATTTGAGAGAAATTCAGTCTCCAGACACAGTGTGCGAGTCTTACCGCTCTGTGTATCTTCGGATGCTAGTGAGCTTTTTGTGCCGATGTAGAAAAAGTGGTTGCGGTTTCGATTCGTGTTCTCTCTCGAAGAAGAGGTGAACGACATCACATCCGAGGTTTGTGTCGATGGCTTCGGTATCTCGTACAAGCGAATTGTTCCCTGCGCCTCGCCGTGTTGGTTCTTCGCTATGCACGCGTAATCGGTAAAGTCTAACGGTTTAAGATCTTTGATTCTTAACCTCATCTCAGACTTATAAACACTACTCGTTCCTTCGACTATCACGCTGTCGTATTTTGAGTTTGACACAATGATTTGCTGACCGGAATTCTTTGTCCAATAGGTGACCGAACGCGGATGCGACTCGAGATTGCACTCGAGTGTTACGTCGCTTCCGAGTGGTGCACCAACCATTTGCGTTGGTGTCCAAATTAATGGCGAAACTGTGGAGCGGAGAAAGAAAGGCAGAGTGAAAACGCTTGTTTTGACGCATAATTTATATGCATGAAACAAGTGATCATTTAAATCCGATCGCAATGTGCGCGCGAAACAAGCATAATTTGCGGAATAATTGCGGAGGTTTAACGGCACATTAATTTGGAGTCCGCACGAATACGTTCACACAGCGTTTTCTTGTTTCTTCGCTTTGATCGAAACGCGAAACAAAAATGGTTAAAACAAAAATCAATTGTTCAAACATTGAGTATTGAAAAATTTAGCGACCGTAACTTTTCTCTGCTTTATTCTACTCGACGTTCATTAAATTTGAATGGCTGAGAAAACGGCAAAATCTCGCGTTTCCTCTCGCCGCTTCGCTCTCCTCTCTGCTCTCTCCACTCTCATCCTCTTCTCGTTTTTGACTCACTCGCATCGATTATTTGTGAATACCTCCGAAAAACAGATCACTGTGTGACAATGACAAACGTACGATTATTTCAATGCTGTAGTACACTATGCGATGTTGTTTCGTGAGCAGCACTTCGATGCACAGAAATGACGCGAGAATCGAAGTGAAACGAAACGATAAATATCTTTGGAAAGAATCGCAGAAAAACAGGCAAATCTTAAAATGATTTTCGCAAAGCAAGTTTAAAAGGCGGCAGAAAATTGCGAGGCTTCGATTCGATTCATGATCTCGAAGCGTAGCGCAATACATACTAAAATTTTGTACTGAATGCCGTGTAACGCTGTTTACGTTTGATTTGTCTTCTCAAAATGCGACCGATTCCACAAAGAATCACGCAAATGGCAATATTGTGAATGAAAATGTGTTGTCGCTCTGTTTTAAACAGCGAATACATATTCTTGCTCCACATAAATAACAGTTTAGCTTCGATTTAGCGGCGAATGGCAAACATTATTCAGCCTCGCAAATCTCTGACATCTCGCTCCGCGTTCCTTGCGTGCCTCAATCTTAATCGACTTTTCATTTTGGCGATGCTTGAAAGCGTTCGCAATAAATACTTACAGCTAACACCCAAAAATATTCTTTTGCTGACCGAAGGCGGAATACCATTCGACGCAATGCATATATAGGCACCCATATGTAGTCGCGTTGCTTTCGTTATGTTCAAGAACTCGCCATGGATTGTGGTCACTATTAAATCGTTATTTAATCGTAAAATCGATGCATCGCAAATCGCCACTTGACAGCTTCATTCGTTATCACTACTTACCTTTGCGATTGTTAGTAGAACTGCCGACCGATTGTACGTTGATTGCTTGATGGTCTTCTCGTCGCCACTTGATTTCAGGTCGCGGAAAACCTTCGGCTTCGCAACGTAGTACAACCGACTCGTCCTCGTGCACTTCCGTGTCGTTGCTTGTGGTCGCTTCTCGAAGGCGAGGAGGAACTATCGAGATTTACGAAGAGAGTTTACTTTCACATCTAGCGCTGCCATGTTAATTAGATGAGCGAAAGTGTAAACACTTACCAACAACGTGGAGATAGCCTGTCATACTCTTCACAGGCAGCGTATTTATTTGGCACATGTACTCGCCTCTGTCCTCTTCCCTAACGTCGTGAATGATGAGGTAGAAAGTGCTGGACGCGTGACTGTTCACGCGAATCCTGTTGTTGCGAAAGATGACCTTATCCTGAAGTGCTAATAGTGTGTGCTTATCTTTGTGAAACCACGCGATCTTAGCGTAAAAAAAGCGAAAGTAAAAGGATAAACGTTCACCGAAGTTTGCTTTTGCTTTTCTGCCCCCTGAAAGCCTTTTTCGAGCAGAGCATCGAAAGCGCACTTTGCATCACTTCTTAAGGCGAGGGACGCACGGAAGACGCGACAAACAAATAGAAGAATTGATACCTGATATTTTTGACCCAAATCGCGGACGACGCATTGAAAAATCGCGTCTCTGCCGACAGGCACAGTGATATTGGCCAGCGTTTCGACAAAATACGGCGTGTCACCGTCGGCCTCGGGCAACGCATACGCTCGCCAACCACCGGCGACGAGCAGCGTGTCTAACAATTTCTCGTATGATTAGAACATTAATCATAAAGCATTAGCATAACTCACATGCAATGTATGCGCACAATTTCCATGCATAGCAAAGTGGTTGAGGCGTCTTCGACATTGCACACACTTTCTCACTCATCGTTAACAGCATTCCAATAAGTTCGCACGAAATATGAACAGTTTACTTGTGAACACTGCGTGTATAGTTGAAAAAACGATGCACTGTCACAGATTCACTTTCGATAAGTTTTTCTCTCCGTTAACCATTTTGAAAAAGAGCTCAAATGTTAAACAGACAATGATAAGAGTAACAATTAAGATGACCAGCCCCAAGAATGGCGTCTCGTGCTTTATCCTTGCCTAGACGAGGTTCCATTCCATCGACTCCATAACTTCCCCTTTCAGTGTATCTTAAGTTACGCCAATATCCAACTGCCTCTGCAATGGATCGATACCACTGTGACTACACAGCAACGAAGCAACATCTTATTCACAAAGTGTTCATCCCAAAGAGCTCTGAAGTCATGCTTTTATTCCTCTTTTCTAACATTTTCCTTTAACACAACTAAATTCATTTCGTTTCGATTCAGCGTTTCGCTGTTTTCACTCGCCTTTCAATCGAAAAATATACTTAAACAGAAATCATTTGAGCTTTTCGATGCGATTTGCGTTTTTCGCCGAAAAAACTCGCGATCGTCGATCGCGGCAACTGAATATCTGTCTAACTCTCACTCACGCTCTCTTTCTCTCTCATTCACTCGCATCCACTCTTTCTGATGTCCAAGTGCTTCTCGGCACTCGCACGACCCATTCACATACCTCTTAGCGCTGATTATTGTCGAAAGCTTAATAACAATATTCATGCGCTTCGTTTTGCTGCACTCTCGAAAAAGTTGCATTTCTATTCAAATTGTGAGCAAGCGAGAGCTTACTGTGCAGATTCGCTGCTCTCATGAAAGCAAACGCATCACTCGCAAACAGTGCACATAAAGCATTCACTTCATAATGCCGGCTGAATAAAATCCGGAGACTGTTACTTGTGCTCTTAGTCAATATAAATTCTGAAGCAATCAAAGTCAACGAAGCGACTACTGAAACTCACTGACGATGAGACTTCTTATATTGTGTATATCGTACGAGAGAGAAGAGAGTGAAGAGAGATACACTTTCGTAGATAATTACATCGGTAGAAAAAATCCGCTGGGCTTTCGAGCGTACGCAACGCGGCGAACAAAAACATATTCTCGGCATTCTTGCGAGCGGCAGCATCTCTTTTGCCTACGCTCGCCTCGATCCGAGCCGAGGTCCGGAGTTTGACAAAGAATAGGAAAAAATGTTATTAAACGGATTTGGCAAATGTGTGTGTAATCAAAGCGCGCATTAAAGACGGATTTGCGATCGGCTGTCATTCAGCGAATTAAGTCAGTGCGAACACTGCGCTCACTACTTTTGAATCAACATTCTTTTGCTTTTTCTTTTAAATTTTGTTAACACGACAACAACTGCACAGACATCCATTCGACACGCTGTTTTTCGCCCATCGATTATTCGCTTTAAAAACGAATGCTTTTCTTTCTTTTTCGACTGAATTGAATTTACTTTTTTCGCGTCCTCACAAAAAGCAATTTATAAATCGAATTCGCAATCATTTCAAAAATGAACGCTTTTCGATTTTGTCTATTTGCCAAGCGAATGCGAAGCTCTCGAAAATCGTTTCTATTGCATGAATATACGTACGAATTAATTTTATCATAGATTAGACAGCACAAACACTGCGTAGCCAATAAAGCGAGTAAGAAGCTCGAAGCGAGTGTTGCTTTCTGCCGATGTTTGCAGAAAAAGGCGAAATGTTTCAACGGTTTGCCGAAGCGATGAAACATCATCTGCGAGCGGATCCAATCTTTTTTATCATCTTTATCCTCATCACTAATTTAATAGATTCATTGCGCGCATTTTTGATTGCAGCATCCATAAGTTAACTTCGCTTCTCTTCTTCTTTATGATTATGATTATTTTTATTTTGCTTTAATTTTTTACTTAACAATAATCATAAATATTTAAGCGATTGTGATTATTGCTCGTTCGCCTTCTCGCGTTCGCGTTCGCTCTATCTGCTGTCAATCGACACAGTTCATATGAGCGAAATTAGCTTCTTTATCTAATTAGCTTTGCAAACGTGACTGCAATTTATTCACTTCTCATTTCTCTGCTTTTTTCTTTTTCTTTGTCAATTCGCCTATTTTTAAATTCTAACTTCACTTCGTTCGCTGCTGCTTTTTGATGAAAAGCAGTGAATAATTAAAGCCTCTGTTTATTTATTTATGTAAAAACACATCCATATATCCGTTAATATACTGTACTGCGCGTATTCTGTCTATTGAGCTCATTAGAACACAGCACTCGATTTACGATCAATTGCTGCACACCCACTAATAGTTAATTAATGCGACCTGCAATTAATCAATGCGTCTGAGTTTATTTTACGTGAAAAATCCAATCTTCGGTTACAAGCTGGAGAACGGACAAAAACGGTAAACAAAAACACTTCTCTACTGCTTCATGTGTTTGCTTGCTTCTTTCGCTTTCATGCTGAAAAATGTATGCGTTCGCGCTGTCTCGACGGGCAATTAGTTCGCTCGAAAGGATGCCGCTTTCAACGCTGTTTTATGTTAATTTAATAATTAAACGAATCGCATTTGACTTTTGAGAAAGATAATAGCTGCCCTTTGATCACTTCATTCTCCACTCGAGCAGCATCCGCACCGCTTTCGCTATTTGTTTGTAATCCTCGTACGAAGCATCGAACCAAACTGCACTCGCTTTTTAACCTTCGCTTTTATCTTCCTCTTTTATAATAACAATAGTTTACACACTTGTGTTCTCAGCTAATTTAATTGCTCATGTTTTTTGTTGCGTTAATTGCATTTGCAATTAAAACTCATTAAAAAGCGTAATTGACTTCATTTATCCTGCGCGTGTGTCTACAAAACATTACCAAAAAAGCTTGACATGTGTGTTTGTTTCACCTCTCGCTCTACCTCTCTCACTCGCTCTCTCTCTCTCGCTCTCTCCGCTCTCGCTATCTCTTTCAAATTGTATTTGCTTCCTTTCGCAATGAACAAAATCATTTTCAAAAACATTTATCTTCTTAATTTTTCTTGTTTCACCGAAACAAAAAATGAACGTCATTTCTTCGATTAAACAATGTGTTTTTTACGTTCACTTCAATTGAGTTCACATTTTCGCGATGATTTATTTCAATTTCGTGCGACAAATAAAACAAATAAATAGAAAATAGAGACGTCGTTGCGTTTAGCACACCGAGCACCATAAAAATGTTGTTTCTGTAAATCTTGGAAAAAGATGGGAGTGAAACTGTTGTAAATACTGTAGATAATTTATGTATTATCGCCACAACACTTGTGTGCTCGGTTTAAGTGATGAAATAAACGACTTTTACTTCGGATGATATGCAAAATCGCAGCGTTTACGAGTTCTCATAAAACGATGACTGCTCGAGTTAGTGATCACTAAACAAATCACCGCATGAAAATTGGAGGAATATTTTTTATCTTTCATTTATATAACCAAAAACTTAATTAGATTTTTTGACTAATTTAATTGTCTGAAGCAAAGTTTATCACTGTCTGTCCTCAATTTGCAGCGCTCTTTTTCCAATCGAAGCGCTTTTATGGGAGACATAATCAAGCGAATCCTTTTATTGTTTGTTCATTTCACTGCTTTATAATATGTCGCAATGAAAACGAAAAGATAAGAGCAAAAATTGAGAAAATTAAATTTTGTCACTTCTTCAAAGTGAGTTACTTAAATTTTTGTTCAATTGATCGCTATTCGCGCAATAATATTCAATGACGAGTGAGAGTTGGCGAAAAGTCGAGAAGCAGTTAATAAAAAAAGAATAAGAAGAAGAGGATGATGATGATGAGGAAGGAATCAACGTCTGTTTTCGCTCTTCATTCTTTCGCACGTTGTATCACACTGTTCGTGCAATTGAAATTTTTGTAAGGCGAAAGCGAGCGAAAAGTTTCTAAATTCAAATTTAATAAAGCTAAAAAATGATAAAATGTAAAGAAATGATGGTAATAAACTGCTATTTTCAAGTTAAAAATGCAAAGTGAAATGTGCGTTGAAATTTAAATTATCACTCATTTCACTGCATTTATATATGCATTTTCGAAGAAGCAAAAATGCGTCGCAAAGTTGTTTTAAAAATTTTCTTCTTTACGAAGAAAGATCACTTCATTTCATTTTCATAGCAGCGTTTCATTTCGTTCAATTTTTCTTCAAATATATGCATTTTAAAACCAATTATATTATTTCGCTGCTTTCTCACTTTATTTCATTTTGCCTCTTTTTTCGCGCGTAAAGATGCTTTTTTCACTCACTGCTTATCATTGCAAATTCACTCTACAATTTCAGTCTCAATGCACTCGTTTATGAAAAAGCGATCACTGATCAGATTTATTTATTTATGTTCACAACTTTATTTTTCTTGTTTCATTTTTATAACTAAATAGTGTGATTGAAAACATGAAAACACACTTCCTAATTGAATCAAACGGTGGTTTGGATGTTTCGTGTTTGGTTAGAATTTCAAGTAAATACAAATATTTTTGGGAGAAAGAAAGGAAGAAATAGAAAGATAAAAGCAAATTATTAGCTTAAAAATTTTTTAGTATAAGAGATTTTCAAACTTGTTTAAATTTAAAATTGCAACTTTGCTAGAATTGAATGATGTTTCAGACAAAATTAGATGAGTTTGAATGTTCTACAACCGAAAGATAAAAAACGTCGAGGGACAAAAATACTGTTTTTAGAGTTGTCGAAGGGTCTTAAAAGTTGAATCCTGCTCTGAATCTCGATTCTGAAGCTTTTTTTTATAATTTTTTACATTTTGGTTGGCTTAATGTTTTTTAAGCATTTATTTAAAATTGTGCTTAAAGGGTTCTATTCACATAGTAAAATAATATTTAAGGTAAAGAAAAGTGTGGTTATGTTAGCGATATGACTTTAATATGTCAAAAACAAATTAAATGTTCCATTTACCTAACTTTAGAAGGTGCGCCTTAAAATGAAAGCAGAACTTTCTTCTTTCAGATTATTTACGAACAGCATGTGTTGACAAAAGCCTGATTCATCATTAAAAATTTGAATGAGTTACTTTCCAACTACCGAATTAATAGAATCCAAAATTAACATATGAATGGGTTTATTTGCATCGATTTTAAAATCGTTCTTAACTTTAAAGTGGAGAGAACGAAAACATTGCGTGCTTGGCACAAATTTCTTAGTGTAAATTTATTGATAAAAATAAATTAAATTAAAAAGGGAAGTTATAAATATGCTAAAATATGAGATCGTTTTTCAAACCAAAATAAAAAATGGTCAGATCAACCCCTGCTTAAGTGATCAGGATTCGGAAAATCTTTTATCTCACAATCATTGCTTTACAAAATTTCTTAAATTTATAGCAGTATGGAGCTTGTGTCTGATATCAATAAAGATTACTAAAAGATAAATGTAAAAACTTTAAATTAGATTCACATCAGTTAAGTGCAGGTTGAAAAGGTATTGAAATTTTAATTTTTTAATTAATTAACCAATCACTTCTTTTTTGGCCCTGTTGCACATATTTTGATCAATCGAATTTTCCCTTAAAATTATTTACGTTTTAGTAACTAAATGTGTACAAAGCGAACCAGCACAAAGTACAGGTTGATCGAAAATTATAGTGAACGAATTTAATTTCAAATATTTTTTACCGATTGGCATAATATAACTATATTTGCAATTCATATTTATTAGAATTTTAGAAATAAAGGTTTTATCAAAAACATTAACAAACAAAAACGTTATAAGCAAAAAACTAGATTGCTATCGAAAAATTTTTTGAGAGATTTTTTGCAAGATTTTTTAAATAAAATCAGATGAAATAGAAAATTAATCATTTTATTTTATATCATTTCTTAGAGATAATCTAGAAATTTTGAATAAAAATCAATTTTTCTTTAAAGATTTAACATTTGGAAATTTGGCATTTCGAAAAATAAAAAAATCACGAAAATCAGCAAAAAGGCATTTTTTGAAAATTTTTCCTTATTGAATTTAGCAAATTTAAATAAATTTTTAAATTTGTTTTTGCAAAATAAGGTATGAATTTCATATATGATAGTCTTTAAATAAGTTTAAGTTTAATTTTGTCCGTTTTTTTTTTGACAAAAAATGCTAAAAAGCTCTCAAAAATATTTTTGATAGCACTCTAGTTGTTTGCTAATAACTTTTTTGTT